>MU227775.1:1298901-1315740 GCA_018584345.1 Thuja plicata
TCTATATTCGGCTATTCGTGGAGGTGGAGATCACCAAAATGGGGGTTTGACTAAGGAAAAACCCTATATAGCCACCCCAAAATCCCTCTTTTTCAGATATTTGCAGGTGCTATTTTTGGGAGTTACATGTGCAGGACAGTAGATCTGAGATCATATTTGGATACCCTTTTCAGCAAACTTCTGAAATCCGCAAACATATTTTCTATCAACACTATGCAGGTCAGGGTTGACATTATTGGGTCAGGGGTGACATTTGTGGGTCAAGGTCAACCTTTTTCACAAGACGACATCGGAATAGAAAAAGATTTATGGGTTTTGTTTGTCTTTGCATTCTGATTCAGGATCAACTGTTAGATTTTCCAGAAACTCAATACAGACATCATAAAATGAGTTTTTCCAGATCTGCTATGTTTTGAGGTAGGTATCTATCCCACTATTCTTTACATATTCTTTTCAATCCTTGTTATCATAATAATTAAGTGTAAGAAACTAAATTTGGCCTTAAGATTTCTCTCTCATCCCATTATGTAAAATCTTATTTAAACAATCCTTTATGAAGACCAAATTTTATACCTTACACTATCTATCTATTCATCTTTTCTTATGTATGTGTAATCATAATATAATTTCTTTACATGTATAAACATTCAAGAAACATTCATGAAAACAAATAACACATAACACATGATATGATATCGCAGAAAACTCCTGTTAGGAAGTAAAAACTACGTTGGGGATGTCTACCCACAAAACTTCACTATCTGTAAATAAGAAGGGAGCCGGTAAAGGCTTACAATTGATCACTTCTGATGATCTAACCTATTAAGAGTATTAGTGTGGAGACTTGTTAGGATCTACTTTGTTTGAAGCTTTAGCAACACCATTAGGTGTGCACTTTGTTAAGAGATTTATCAAAGAACTGTTAAGTCCACCTTCTACAAGAGGATTTCTATTGTGATACACTTGTTAGAATGCAACTACAATATAAATTTTGATCTGATAGTGAGTGAAATCTCTAATTGCTGATAACATATCCTGTATAGCTTACAATGTATGTATGTAATCACCTTGAGTGATTGAGTAATACCTTGTCTCTACTCGTCGGTAGCCTTCCTGTGTTCTTGATAACTGTTGTGATCTGTTTCTGAACTTTGCATGAATTTTCTTCTTCTTCTACATAGATGCTCTCCATAGCTACTATCTTTTTTTAAATGATTACAAGTATCTTTTATTAAAAATGATGGAACATCTATTTATATTAGTTTCTAGCTTTATTCTTGATTCACGCTTTTCAAATTAACTCTAGATCCAAGGTTTACAACTTGACCTTGACCTTTAGTTAGATATGTTTTAGATCCATTAGGATTCCTTAAAACATTTACAATATGCTTGCTTGACCCTCAAGTTAAGATTTAAAACAAATAAAAACTGTATAAATAGAATTACATTGCTTTATCTAACGTGTAAAATTAGATCCACGTTTTGCGGGTTCTTTAACTGACTGTCGGTTCTAATGATTGGGTTACTTTATCAGTCTGTCAGTTTTCTTCTCCGTCGGTGTTCCTTACTTAAACTGTTCATCGGGTATGCCTTTTCTGTTCTATCGATGATGTTCTCAAAACTGTATTGTCAGTTATGCTTGTCGCCGATAATTTCTCTACATAGCATTTTTTACGTTAGACATTTTGTCCTGTCGGGTATGCTCATTGTCTATCGGTTATGCTTGTTCGCTGATTATGCTTACTGTCCGTTGGTTATGCTTACTGTCCACCATTTATGCTTATACCAATGACCTTTATCATGTTTTTCCCTTTAAGTATACTAATGGCAAAACTTAATGTCATCAATCTCCCCCTTTGACATTAGTATCAAAAACTGATATGTGCAACATACTTGATGCATTAGTATGTACACCTATGTATACTTCTTCCTTAGTCATGAAATGACTCCCCCTATGCATATGCCAATAAGTGTAAGTTTATGTACATGTCTATCTTTGTTGTACATACATTATACATATCCTCATATAGTATTTTGTACATATGTATACATTCCTCCTATTTCTTACTAAAGTATATTGTACATATGTGTATACATTCCTCCTTTTTTGATAATGAGGGCAAAGTTACTTACATCTTTTCAAAAATGTGAGAGTGTGAGGCTTTTATTTCCTCCATCATTTTCTCCCATTTATCCTTTAAATTCTCAAGAGCCAAATGCTCAAGTGATATCCTCACATTCATGTCATATATGTTGTCTACCACAGACATTTTTGGGGTCGTTATTAGAGTTCTTGCATCTGTAATATGTTGTTGTAGAGTGGTGAGGCAAAATGTGAGCTTGAAGCCCTATAACCTCATTCCTAAACTGAGTCTTTGCATCCTATATTTCTTGTCTCAATCTGTTTACCTCTATAATCTTTTCATGATGCATCTTTATGGTGTTTGCATCAGAGGTTAAACTTAGTGCACTAGTTGTTAGATCTGAATCTAATTGTGACAGCTTTTCACTGTTTTCTTTAGTGAAATTTTCTTATGTGCATAATGTTTGAACTAAGGTAACAAATTCAGCAATCATAGGTTCTAATTCACTTGCTAGTTTAGATAGCTTTACCTTGTTCTCTGCCACTTCTTGGCTGATCTTCTCAATTAGTTTGTGTTGATACTTCATCTCTGCTAGTTCTTCCATTGCCTTCTCTACATCTACATTCTGATTTGTGATGGCATCGGTAAGATATACTATTTGTTCCATGACTGATATGATATCTTTGAGTTTGACATCTAGAAAAATTTGTTGTATAATATCCCTTGCCTGTTCAAGTGCTTGGGCTTCCCTATGTGCCTTTTTCATTTTCTCTCATATTACCTTTCTTTGACACATTACTCCAAACTTTTGAAGTGTTTCAGTATCTAAAGTAGATACATCCCACTTGGGTATTTCTATTACCTCATCAAGTGTGACAGCAAAGATATATTTCTTTAATACCTTCTTCTTTTTCTTCTTTGGTTGGGTGGTAGATTGGTGTACTACCATTTTTAAACCTTGAGATTGGATTGATTTGGAGGGTGAGGGTCAAGAAGATGAAGCATCTTGTTATTTCTGTTCTGAGTCCACCAGCTGGTTTTGTGAAGACGTCTCCTCATTTTCCTTGGGTGTATCACCAGATTTATCTTCTTTTTCTTCCTTGCTTTCATCCTATTTGACTTTTTCACTCTTTTCTTTCTCTTCATCCTTTCTTAATGTTTCATTTCTCTTGTTATCTTCTCCTTTGTCTTTTTCAGTAGACACTTCTTGCTGAGTGTCTATTGCATCTTTCATTTCTGTATCTGTATCCTTTTGAATATTTGATGCATCTTTATTTTCATCATTACCCATGTCCTTGGGTATATCATCATCTTTCTTAGATGATTTCTCCTGACTTGATTCAATATCAATTGCATCGATTAATATATTCATGTTTGTTAGTGTATTGACTTCTGCAATGTTAATAGTTGAATCTTGTCCGTCGGTATTGCCTTGTGTAACATTTATATCTTCATCTTTTTGCACTTCTTCTATAGGGTCTTTTCCTATAATGTCATTTAAAATTTTATCTAACCATGATTCATCATTGATATCATCAGTTATGTTACCTTTTATTGTCAAATCTTCTTTGGTAACTTCTTCTCTGCTCAAGTCAATATGAAGTGGACCTGGTGGATTTTGACTTTCCTCACTTTGGGTGTTGTCAAGAGTAGTGTCTGGCCATACTTCATCTACAATTTCAGTATGTTAGGGGCCTATTGGATCACTCTCTTCTCATTCCAATTCCATAGATGAGTCATCTTGTACATCTTTAATGATGATTTTTTCCTTCTCTGGGCTAGCTTCCTTAGTGGGCTTATTGAGTATCTTGCACCACTTCTTAATGCTATTTTGATCAAGATCAATTATCTTCCCCTTGAGAAATTCATATGCTCTCATTTTTGGTGAGAATTATTTTTCATACTTCTTCATCATCTCGGTAATTTATTCCTTACTTGCATCAAGAGGTATAAGAGTTACAAGTATTCTTTCTCTTATTTCCTTTTCCTGATGTAGTGCAAAAGTCCATCTGGCTAACAATCTCTTTGATAGTTCTTTGGGAACGTCATATTCTGAGAATTCCAGTGGAACATAATGATTTTTGCACATTTTTGCAATTATTGCATCTTCAATCTTATTTTGATCCTCTGTACTGAATTTTAACCATTTCCTAATTTTAGGATCACAAATAGACTGTGATTCTAAAATATTCTTGCATATTTTATCAATTGTTGTAGGGACCAAAGTTTCTTTTTCCTTTTGTATCTCTACATCACAATCATCCATAGCTGAGTCTTCTAGATCTTCTTGAGTTCTAGTCATCTTCCTCTTTTTGGTCTATTTTTCTTTTGGAGGAGCTATTTTTCTCTTGTATATCCTCACTCTTCCTTTCTGTAATGGTGAAGGAGTTGACTCTTTTGCAGTCTGTCTTCTTTTTCTTGAAGCAACTGTTGTTCTTGCTCTTTTGGGTGTAGGAGGGGGTGGAGAATCTGACTAAGTACCCTCTAAGTCATTATTTTCTGCTTCTTCACTGATAGGTGACTGTCCTTTGGTTTATTCCTCCTTACCCTCTGTTTCTTCTTCACCTTCTTCTATAACTGCAAATATCTTGGTTAAGTTTTTATCCATCTTGTCCTTCTTGTTTACAATATTCTTGACAAGAAGATATGTCTTGATCTTTTGTTTGGCTTCCTCATATGTGCCAAATCTTGCTTGCTTGTTGTCAATTGGTTCATTCAATATTGCCTTGATGCACTCATTGGCTTGTCCTGATTCGATCTCATAGTCTAAATGTGAAAGCCAGGACTTCCTAGGTACTATTTCTTGGATATATGTGAAATCAGTATCTACCATAAAACATATGTCCTCTTTGTGTTCTTCTATCAAACTTTCAGGTATCCTTGTTCTAACTTGCAACATTTCCTTAATGCTTTTGAAATACTCATTCATTATATCATAAAAGTCTATTCCTAGTGACTCTATATGCTCACATATCTATATGGTTATAGGTCTGCTTGTATCCCATACTAATTTTCCTATGGAAGGAAAGTATTCTTCAAAGTAAAAGAATATGCACATAATGAGGGAACCAAACCTACAAGTGTTTGTTCTTGAAGATCTTATGGTGTTCATGTTCTCCTAAAGTTTATTCAACATGATCTCTCCAAGATCCATCTTCTTTCCTTGTTTGATGATTTTGAATGATGTTCTCATAGCAGTGCTTGATATGCTATTCATTATGCTTTCCTGGAAGATTTTGTACCCTACCACACATGCACCAAACATGAGTTCTTTGTCAGTGATAGTGTTGACCTTGAGAGCTCTTTTGTCTAATTTTGCACCAGTTATCTTTTCTACTTCCTTCAGAGATGGGTGCTTGTGAGCTTGCATTTTTTTGGTTGTAGGATATCCAGTAACTGCATGAATAACATCCTTTGTTATTTTTTTTGTCTTATTAAGCCATAAAGTCTGGTTATGCATTCTGTTGAGAACTATCTTTATCCATTCTATTTTGAAAACTCTAGGAAAGTATAATGCATTCATGAGTCCTTTCACTTCCAGATGCTTGTGCTCTTCTTTCAGGTTTCCAGCTTCATCACACAGTGCCCTGTAGGCATTATCTAGGCCTACATCTCCCAATTCTAAGATCTTACAGTGTATGTAGGACCTTACATCTTCTACCAGTAAAACCCTAGGTGGGATTCTGGAGAATGCTCCAGAATCATCAGGTTGTGATGTGATTTCTGGGTGCAGCTTGTATTTTGGTTCAACACAAGTGCCTCTGCTGACAAGCTTGATCATTTTCTTCTTATCTTTCTTCAACTTTTTGACTCTTGAAGTAGATGCCATCGTGTTTCATAAATTTAGGGTTTTTCATAATTTAAATAGTACGGTCAGTGAATGCAGGTACTTTCTGAATCTCTATGATTTCCCATGAATCCTCTGAGTGGTGTTAGAATCTTGCTGGAGTCGCTCTTCAATCACTCTACTGGGTTGTCTTGGTTGCTTGAAAATCACGGGTGCAAAATGAGTTTAGCCATCAATCTTTTATAACTTTTGTGCCCTAAGTTTTCATTAATGCTCACCAACTCGTTGGTATACAAAGACTGAGTTCATCGGTTGAGGCATAAATAACATCTTTGGTGTAGGCGTAAAGTGTTGGGGTTGCCGGTAGCTTTGATGACTTCATCGATGATTGTCGGTAAAGTGGCGAAGACAACTTTCATCGGCTCAAGGATCACCAATGTCCATTGATTTACACTTAGCCACTTGGCTTTTGTGTAATGACTGATACATTCTGGTAAGTAGTGTTAACTTTTTCTATGTGTTTTCACCAATGCATATTTGTACCCAATAACTGATGGCTTTTTTTCAATAATATTTACAAGTGACAGTATAGTGCATCTTTAATAATGCTTATTTGTCTATATGATCAATATGTAAATGGAACCGATGCATAATATAAGTTTTCATAATGTAGTTCCATACTTGTACAATTTAGTTGGAAATGGTGATGCCACCAGATCCATTGGAAGGGGCATCATCATTTACATTTCTTGTTCCAGCACCTTCTATTTTTGTGGCTTTTACCCACATCTTGTTTCTCATCTTCTTGATGTCATCAATGGTATTTCCATTGGGATAAGTACTTGTATCTGTCAGTTGGTCTTTGCAATATTTTATCACATGTCCAACCTTATGACATTTTAAACATGTCATTCCAGGATTGAACCATCCTCTTGATTTTCTAGTCCATTTTCTCATAAAGTTAGCAGATATATGACCATATCTTCCACATGCTGTGTAATTTACCCATGTGTTATAGTCCCAAACATATGAGTTACCTTTTATTGTTGGTTTGTATCCATTATTAGGTTCTTTTGGTGTCCGTGCCTTCTTATTCTTTTTCCAGAATTCTTGATATGTATGTCCATTCATTTTGCAAGTAGGATAGTACTTGTCCATATAGATTTCCTTCTTTAGATTTGTCACCTTGGATCTGCATTCATATGCCTTGTGTCCTTTCTTGTGACATTTATAACAATTACCAATAAAAGTAGATTGTGATTGAGGAATACCTTTCATTTTATTTTGGCAAATGTTTGAGGTGTGACCTGGTTTTCCACAATGATTGCATGACAACTTCTTCGTTCTTGGAGTTGCATATACATTCTTTTGATTTGATTCATTAGATGAATCTCCATTGTTGGTGTAACATATTCTTGTGTAGTTGTTGACTCTTCTTTGACCATCAAGGAAATCATCCATTCTTTTGTTGCTATCTTCAGCTTTCTTGATCAATTCATTGTGATGATTCTAAATTCTAACTTCATGCTTTAGTTTCTCATTTTCTTCCCTTAGCTCACCGATGATCTGTATTCTTTCAATGAGTTCAGTATTTAATCTGTTTGCTTCTTGACTCATAAGAATAATCTGGTTGGTAATCTCATGGTGATGCTCAGTAAGTCTTTGAATCTCTAATTCTTTTTCTTGTAGCTTTTTTGTTATTTTCCTCCTATCATCAATAGCCAATGTTCTCTCTAATTCAGCTTTTCTTGAATCATTCATGACATCAATCATTTTTACCATCTGACTTTCTTGACCAATTTGCAGCATTTTGATTTTCTCTGTCACATGTAGATTGACTTCTTGTAGACTTGTGATCTCTTCTACTGATGTGTCTAAAGCTTTGCTTGTTGATGATTCAGCATTATTGAATAAATCTGGGATCTCCTCTTCTTGATATTCTTTTTCATTAAGCCTGGTTGCCATGATCTTTCTTTCATCAAGCAACTTTCTCATGCGTACTCTCACCTCTTTATACTGCTCATAGTAAATCTGAATTTTCAATTGCTCATTCTCAATAGTCTTGTCCAGTCTGTACTTTTCCATTTTGTGGATCTTTTCTATTAAGTCTTTAAGCTTTTCAACAAATTGACTTAGCTCTTATACTAATTGTTGGAATTATTGGAATGATGTACTAAGAGGGGAGGGATGAATCAGTACCTCTAAAACTTTTTATGTGATTGGCCCATTAACCTTTGTGTCATCAAATTTATATATACCTATCTATCTGTTCATCTTTGATTATGTATGTGTAATCATAATATAAGTTCTTTACATGTATAAACATTCAAGAAACATTCATGAAAAAAAATAACACATAACACATGATATGATATCGTAGAAAACTCCTGTTAGGAAGTAAAAACTATGGTGGGGATGTCAACCCACAAAACTTCACTATCTACAGATAAGAAGAGATCTAGTAAAGGCTTACAATTGATCACTTCTAATTATCTACCCTGTTAAGAGTATTAGAGTGGAGACCTGTTAGGATCTACTTTGTTTGAAGCTTTAGCAACACCGTTAGGTGTGCACTCTGTTAAGAGATTTATCAAAGAACAGTTAAGTCCACCTTCTACAAAAGGATTTCTGTTGTGATGCACTTGTTAGAATGCAAATACAATATAAATGTTGATCTGATAGTGAATGCAATATCTAATTTTCTGATAACAGATCCTATATAGCTTACAATGTATGTATGTAATCACCTTGAGTGATTGAGTAATACCTTGTCTCTGCTCGTCGGTAGCCTTCCTATGTTCTTGATAACTGTTGTGATCTATTTTTGAACTTTGCATGAATTATCTTCTTCTGCTTAGATGATCTCCATAGATACTATCATATTCAAAATGATTACAAGTCTCTTTTATTACAAATGATGGAACATCTATTTATACTAGTTTCTAGCTTTATTCTTGATTCACGCTTTTCAAATTAACTCTAGATCCAAGGTTTACAACTTGACCTTGACCTTTAGTTAGATATGTTTTAGATCTATTAGGATGCTTTAAAACATTTACAATATGCTTGCTTGACCCTCAAGTTAAGCTTTAAAACAAATAAAAACTCTATAAATAGAATTACATTCCTTTATCTGATGTGTAAAATCAGATCCACTTTTTGCGGGTTCTTTAACTGACTATCGGTTCTGATGGTCGGGCTGCTCTGTCAGTCTGTCAATTTTCTTCTCCATCGGTGTTCCTTACTTGAACTGTTCGTCGGGTATGCCTTTTTTGTTATGTCGATGATGTTCTCAAAAATGTATCATCGATTATGCTTGTCATCAGTAATTTCTATTCTTAGCATTTTTATGTTAGAAATTTTTTCCTATCGGGTATGCTCGTTGTCCGCTAGTTATGCTTTATGTCTACTGGTTATGCTTACTATTCACCAGTTATGCTTACTGTCTGTCAGTTATGATTATACCGATGACCTTTATCATGTTTTTCCCTTTAATTATACTAATGGAAAAACTTAATGTCATCACAAAGGTCTAGAAAAAGAAAAGGATAAAGCCATTGGAAGAGTGGGAGATCTTAGAATTATGCTTTCTCCCAAACTTCAGACTCTATTTAGTGTATTGGAGGAAGCACAAGATGCCTTATCTACATCAGCCCCAGTTAACTTTCAAGTGGTAGAAGAAAAAGTGTATTTATTCAATGGCCATATATCATTTTTGAGTAGTCTCAAATAGGGTTGGGACAATGATCTACAATTATTGAAGACCATTTGTGTAGATATCTTCAAACTAATGTAAGTTACTATTATTTATATGTACATTTGAAGGTGTGTAAATAGGTTTTGTATGGTATTTTGGAAAGTATATCCCTACCTTTTCTATTTATGTGAAATGGGGAGTGTAGGAATGTGAAAAATGTTTTAAAATGTACATAGTCATGGCTTAGGAGTAATAATTGAATCTTTTAGGAGTGTTGGAGTTCTATTCATATTAAGTTTTGGACACTTAGTCATTTTTTACTAAGTGTTTCCATCAATGAAAAAGGGAGAGATGGTTGGAAAGAGACACTACATAGATGCTTCAATGTTTCATTTATGGAAACTAAACTCTAATTTCACATGTGCATTTCAGTAGGAGTTCAAACCAAAAGTCAAAGTGATAAATTGGTTAAGAATGGAAATGAAAAACAAGGTATTATGCCAATATTCTGTATTTGGTCCAGTGGACTTTTCCAGGTTCACATCTTTGTTCACAGATGTAAGGGAAGTATTTTGGATGTATGGAGATACTCATTATATATTTTGGAGGTTTGGTAATAAATGGTGTGAAACAGAGATGGATCTATATATTGCCTTTTGTGTTTGATAGTCAAAACAACTGGCATGGTGGAAAAAACCTTTTGCAAACTTCTTCAAACATTTTTGGTGCTTAATTTTATGTTAAAATGGTGAAGCTAACATGTATACGTGCATGTGTATGTTTATTTTTGTTTGAAGTAAATTTGAAGTGTGGATTTGGTCGACATGGTCAAAACGGTTCACATTTTCCTAGAATGTTTTTTATCCAACATTGAGAGATCAAATTTTTGGTTATGGGCCTATAAGATGAATTTTTAGGGTTAGAAAAGTTATTGGATGCATGTGATAAGTGTGAAAGGTGTTATGTGAACACTTCAATACATGAAATTGAGATCAGATAATCTCATTTGGGAAGAACATCAAAACATGGCAGTTAGAGGACAAGTGTATTAAATTAGAGTAATGAGATTGTGTCAAACTCTAGCTAGGCATTAGTAGAGTCTATTTTAGTAGTTCAATACTTCTTGTGGTCATTTTAGTGATCTTGTAATGTATTGAGCCTTTTTCTATAGGGTTGTAGACCTTATTTTAATTGAACAGTGAAATCTAGATAGTGTTCCTGAATGCATGTGCATTCCCAAATCATTATAAGAAAATGCTTCTATAGAGTATAGTCTTGTGGGTTCCATCAACACCGTGGTTTTTCCCCTAATAGGGTTTCCATGATAAAAATACATGTGTTATGGTGTTATGCTTTTTTTTCAGGTCTTTCACTTTACTTTTCATTATATGTGTTTAGTGGTTTGTGAATCTGAATAATAAAGTTGAAATTTGTAGAACACTAATCCCCCCCCTTATCAGTGTTCCCTCCTTCCAACAAAAATACCTAACCCATTCATGCATAGTCTAGTATGATTCACACACATCAACTAGACACAATGTGAATATATAAATTTGTTTTGTAACAACACCCTCCTATTGGACTCTTCAAGAGGAAACAACTATATCTTTATCCACTAAATACCACTAATGGATTAGGGAAACATTCTTTGATTTACAAAATAATATCATAAGGATTCTAGGCCTTATCAACAAACAACCCACATTAGAACAATATAAGAAGGTCCACTATACCTTAACACCTATTATTCTTAGTCTTATAAACATAAAACAAAGAAAAAACTAGTCAGACCTTAATTTGATCATCAATCCATTTATCACAAACAACTTCACTCCCAAGGTTGAACTATTCTCCAATAATTGATCACAAAACATCATATATGGAGAAACAGCTTCATTCCATTCACTTCTCCCTTCCTTAGAACTTCAAGTGGGGATCAAGGACCAACCTTACAACTTTGATCACACTTTCTTCGAAAAAAATTAGGTTCTCATTCAACAGGCCCACTCTGAACTCCCAATGATTTGTTTGTATCATGCACCATGTAGGCTTTCATTACTAATTCCTTGTCAGACAGTGAGTTTGGGTGTTGACAATCACCTTCTTCCCTATGGATATTGTAGTGATACAAAAAAGGATCAAAAGATTAGAACTCCATCAAACACACCCTAGTTCCCTTCCATAAATAAAATAAGCATATTCACACATTCCAACTATAAGAAGCAATTACACATACTAAAAATGAAGGTTCTCATATATGAAATTGTCATTGTTCATATGACAGTTTGATAGTGAACGCCAAAATAAAATGCTAAGATAATTTAAAATTCATTCTATATGGTTTAAAATGGTTGATTGTGTTTTTTAATTCTTAATTGAACTATATGCAATCATAGGAACTTCAATCCTAATTATAATTGATCAAACTTTGCATTAAATTGTCACAATGAGAACAAAATCACAGAGCAGTCTACCTAGGGCATCAACAAAACATAAACAAACCTTCACCAATCAGTAAGAAACCTTGAATAATTTAAGATCAAATGTAAAACTAATGTTTCACCCACTCTTAGATCATTTCACCTAGTAACTTTTGAGATATAAAATTTTTTAGTTCATTGCTTACCCTAAGAGAGTTTTAGACAGTTTTAAAAGAACTTCACCATGCTTACTCCATAATCAATGAAAAATCCTCAAACTTCAACCAAATTAAATATAATCCATCCTATTTTGACCTCCAATAGATCATAGATTAAGATCAATCCATGGTGAAGAGTAATGAACATCTGATGAGAAAGATTACAGAGTTTGGACATTTTTAAATAAGTATTTCATTGAATTTTGGCCTCCAAACTCACACTAATATTACCCCTCAACCAAAGGAGGATATTTTAACACATTCAAAATATCTAAAATTGATTCAACTAATTCCTAAGTTGGTTTATTGGTTGGACTCTCAATTGACAACATTTTTGCAAATCTTGCAAAAGTTGTTAAGCAACTTTTGCAATATTTTTGCAACTTTTTGACATCTTGATATTTTGACCCTCCAATGAACCCTATTAAATCTAAAATGTTCCAAATTGTTAGTAATAACTGAGAGAGGGGGTGAATCAGTGGCCTCAAAAATTATCCTTTAAACTTTAACCACCAATCAAATACATCTCAGATTATTAAGTCCCTACAAGATGCATGCCATGAAATACTAATAATGATTTAACTGTCTGTCAGTTTTCCTTGTCTGTCCTTTTTCTCCTTGATTACTGATAAACAGTAAAACTATTTACTGATACTCAATAAATATGTAGAGTATACCAATCAATCCAAAAATGCATACGTGAAATGTAAAACAATAAATTAATAAGCCATACACACATAACACATGGATTTTAACGTGGAAACCCTATTAAGGGAAAAACCACTGGGACCAGTACCCCAAATTTTCACTCTTCTAAAGTGAGCCCTGTTAGCAGCCAACCCTGTTAAAGGTTACAAACACACTGTTAGGTGTGACCTTGTTAGAGGATTTTAATATGAGTCTATCACTTGATATCTGGCATGTATATGCTACCAATATTGATCAACCTCTATGGGCACAATAGGTATCTGGCATATTTGGTGCTACCTGACTGCATCAGCCTCCTTCTTAGACTGTGTGTCAGTATTGGGCACTTAATGCTATCTTCATGATAAATTTTTTGGCAATCTGTTAGGATATACCTCAATTATAGAAGACTGTTAAGTCCTGCTCTGTTAAGAGACTTAATGCTTCAATGGTTAAACTGAAACACAATGACTTGTTTCTAATGCAACTTGAATTGTAGTTTTTTAGATCTATTTAAGTACATTACCTCTTTGATCAATGTATCAATTCAATTCTTTATTCTCCACACTTTCTACTCTGTGATGTTGTGCTTCACTGTTCATCGATGTTTGTAGAATTCTTTAGCTCTCCTTCAGCTTGATTGATCAGGACTGTATGAAGTTATCCTTCATCATTTTCTCTTCAGCATCCTCTTTCCATTCACTCCCCTTCCCGTGTATGTGATTTCTTTCTAAAATGAATTATGCTTGTCTCTTATATAGACATGATATTCCTTAATTCTTAATTCTTGATTCTTGATTCTTGGCGTGAAAAGCAATCCAGCCAATTTGATTTACAGCTTTCACTCCTGATTTATCTCATAGTTATCTTCTTGCCAACTATAAAAATCTTATTTAAATCAATTGCTTAAGTCTAGTCAAATAAAAAAACCATTTAAGTCTATTACTTAAGTCTAGTCAGCTTTGGGATCTCTGTCCGTCGAGCATCATTGGATTTTGCTTCATCAGGAAACATTGTCTTCTACTCGTCAGGTATCACTATGAATTTTTCTTTTCCTTTACCGGTGGTCTGCACTCCGTCGGTATTGTCTGTCACTTAGTGAATACTTGACTTTTATGCATTGTTGAAAGCATATCTCTGTTCCATTGATTCTCTAAAGTCTTTGGCATTATGTATATGACCGTACAGATGATATCAAGTTGACATCAATGACAATACAAACCATTAACTAATTTAATTTCTTGCATCATCTTCATCTTAATTAACATTATCAAACATTCAATCAGTTACATGTCATCAATCACTCCCTTTATCATTGATGGAAAAACACTATATTATCACACTATACTATTTCTAATACAATATGAAATACAATTGTTGAGATTCATCAAATTATCAAATAGTTTGTTTTGATAACCGATAATAATGTCTGACCACCGGTAAGCTCTGTGTTAGCTTAGATTTGATTCTTGCAGCTTTCTATGTTTCTTGTACTGATGTGTTGTGTTCTCTTCTTGTGTCAATTTCTCTCTTTTGACTGTTCTTCTTCTTTGATGTCTCTGTCTCTTGTCAGCAACTCTCCCTTTGTATATGATTCCTTCAAACAAATTCTCTCCCTATGGATATGATCTCTCCATGTTTTGAGTAATCTGATAATGAATAATTTCTTGTGATAATATGGATACATTCTCTCCCTTTGACAACAATGCCAAACAAATATTTTACAAATATCTGACATTTATGTCAAAAAATTATTTTCTTCTATCCATAATATATTCCTTGAAATTTCCTTATCCATCAGCAATACATCAATATGATTTGGTGTTCGATTCTGATATATACCTTTCTGTATATAGATGTAGCTTTGAATTTCATTTCTGCTTGCATCAACATGAATGATATTCTGAGAATATATGGGCTGATGCAGCCTTCACTCCTTTACTAATTGGTAGACAAGGGTTTGACCCCTAGTCTCTTTCTCAGGTACTCAAATGTATCCTTGGGCAGTGGTTTGGTGAATATATCGGCCAATTTTTCTTTAGATTGCACATACTCAAGTATCACCTCTTCTTCTTGAACTTGTTCTCTTAAGTAATGATACTTGATTGCAATGTGTTTTGTCTTGGAATGCATGACTGGATTCTTGGAAATGTTTATTGCACTGGTGTTATCACAATAGATAGTAACTGGTTCTGAGATCTTCATATGCATACCTTCCAGCAACTGTTTGATCCATGCAATATTTGAGCAGTTTGCAATAGCAGCAACATATTATGCTTCTGCAGTAGACTATGAGATGCATCCTTGCTTCTTGCTAATCCATGTGACAAGTCTGTCACCCATAAAGAATGCTCCTCCAGTTGTGCTCTTCCGGTCATCAAGATTTCCATCCCAATCAACGTTGGTAAACACCTTAAGTTCAAATTTGCCTTCTCTTCTATACCATAAGCCAAATTCCTCAGTATTCTTCAGATATCTTAGAATTGTTTTCACAACAGTCATATCTGATTCCCTGGGGTTAGCAGAAAATCTCGCAACAATTCCTACTACATGTGCAATATCTGGTCTAGTGTGTACAACATACATGAGTTTTCCTATCATTGATCTATACAAAGTCTGATTTATCTCTGTTGTCTTGTCTTCCTTTTTTAATTTGCATCTATTAGCCATCAGTGTTCCAATAGGTTTGGAATCTTCCATCTTGAATATTTTCAAGACCTCTTTGATTTATTTGGACTGTGTAATGAAAATACCTTCACTTTGTTGAATGATCTGTAGACCAAGAAAGAACTTGACCTCTCCAAACATAGACATCTCAAACTCTTTGCTCATCTCATCAGCAAATGATTTACATAGTATATCATTACCGCCAAATATGATGTCATCAACAAATATTTCAGCAATCAAAGTGTTAGCATCAGTATCTTCCTTCAAATAAAGATTACTATTTTCACTAGTCCTTATGAATCCAATACTTATTAGATAGGAATGAAGTCATTCATACCAAGCTCTAGGAGCTTTTTTTAATCCATACAAGGCTTTGTGAAGTCTAGGTACCATGTTCTTCTTGTCTGGATCTACAAACCCTTCTGGTTGCTCAACGTATACCTCTTCTTCAAGTATTCCATTTAGGAATGCTAACTTGACATCCATTTGATATACTTTGAATCCTTTGTATGCAACATAAGCAAGTAGCATTCTTACTCCTTCTAGCCTGGAAACAGGTGCAAATTTTTCTCCATAGTCTATACCTTCCTCTTGTGCATACCCCTTGCATACTAGTCTTGCTTTGTTCTTTGTGACTTCTCCATTCTTGTTAAGTTTATTCCTGAATATCCATTTTGTATCAATGATATTTTTGTCATCTGGTCTTGGCACAAGTGACCATGTTTTTTTCTTCTCAATCTACTCAATCTCATCATTCATAGCACTTATCCATTCTTCATTATCTAGTGCAGCATTGACAGATTTTGGCTCAAACTCACAAATTAAACAATTTGAGTTGAAAGACTTACTTCTTGTTCTTGTACCAACTTTCTTATCTCCTATAATTTGGTCCTCTAGATGGTTCCTTCTTACATATCTTGCAAGTACAGGTATAGCTCTTTGTGTATCAGCTTGATCTTCATTACCTTGCACATTCTCTTGATCACTATCCTGATCGTCAGTAACAACATTCTAACTGTCGGTTGCAACATTCTGTTGTTCTAGAATTAAGCATTGTTTCTCAAGTAGAGTTATCGGTTCTTCACAATATACAAAATTTTTGTAGTCTTTTGATTCTTTTGTGATTTCCAACTCATTCTTTTTTGCAAATTGATCAATCTTCACATTTGCACTTTCAACTATTTTGTTAGAAGCCTTGATTAGACATTTAAAAGCTTTGCTCTTGGTAGAATACCCCAAAAAAATACCTTCATCACTTTTGGCGTCAAGCTTTCCATTT
>MU227775.1:1324013-1374235 GCA_018584345.1 Thuja plicata
GAAATGTGAGGGGGAGAGAGGAAAAGGAGAGAAGGGAGAGGGTTGGGATAGAGGGATGTGATAGATACAAAGATAGATTGTAAAGATAGGTCTATACAAGGGGAGGAAGAGAGGTGCAGATGGAGAGACACAACTAGAGATATGAGACGCTTAGAGTGAAAAATAGATGTTAGAGACCTAATTGAATAAAGACAAAAGGTTTATGTGAATAGATGATGGTATAGGGAGGTATGGTAATGAAACATAGATTGAGAATTAGAGATATAGACAAAGAGAGAGAAATTGGAAACTTCAAAGCCATAGTATGTGCCATATATGTCGTGCTCCATATACGATGCGTACCATATTTAGAGAATTTTTACATATGATGTGCACCTTATATAGTGTGCATTATATTAACAAATTTTGGAAACATCAAGCCTTAGGCTAGGATTTTCCTTTGGAATCCAACCCAAAGGCTTGGACGAGTGTAATAGGTGAGTATAATGAGTATATAATGCGTACGCCATATATGGTGTGTGCCTTTATAGAGTAAGACATATCAAAAACTTTTGGAAACACCAAACATTAGGCTTGGATTTTCCTTGTACATCCAACTCAAAGGCTTGGATGAGTATAATAGGTCTAAGACGTGTTTTTTAGAAAACAAATATGAAAATTTCTCATATTTTTGTCTATGCTCCTTGTCAATTTTACACATGGTTCAATGTAGAAAAAATCAAACTCCATGATGTTGTTAATCTCTCTATTAGTTATCTAACAATATAATTTATTTTTAATTTTTATTATGTTAAGCTTTCCATCTCCAATTTCTTTTATAAGTAGGTCCATTTTTTGTCAAAAACCAATGTGTAGTATTTCAGGCATAGATTTTGGCTAGTTCATCAAATTTTGAAATAAATTACAAGTTGGAAACTAGACTCCATTCTACACACCTAAAAAAAATTCTCATTTTTTGTTATTTTTAAGAAAGCATACTTTCATTAAAATAAATAGCCAAAAAATTTGGACAGACTATGTGGTTTTAGCTAACTTCTCACTTGATTGATTAAAATAAATTTAAAAAAAAATTGACATTTTAAGGAGAGCACACCAGATGCAATGTTATGATTTTTTGCAAAAAATAGGACCATGTTGTGTGCTCCCCCTTTTTGAGGCCCTTAATCTCTATCAATTTTATAAAAAATTAGTAGTTTAGAAACTAGATTTAGAGTACTACAACTTTTTTCTTGTTGCATCTTCAAATTTTGAGTGTAACTATCTTGATTTTCTCATTGAAGTTCGAAATTTTCAGATTTTTTTTAAAAAGTGGAAACTTATACCCCTTTTTGGTTCCCCATCTTTGTGCACTTACCCACCAGATTTATTTGGAAACCCAATGAGGGAAAAACCATGGTGATACAATTTTACAATATATGAAAAGTATTAAAATGAGGCTCACTGTAAGAATTTTAGCCAAGATTCACTATCTCAGGGCAATAATATGAAAAGTATTATAACGAGACTCGCTACCAAACTTGTAGGTAAGATTCAACTATCTCAGGGAAAGATACAAATGACTTACTGCAAATACTCAATATCTCTAAGCAAGATACAAAGAAGGACTTGCTGAGGAGACTAACTATCCCAATGCACAATACATGAAAGTGGATGACAATGATGATCCTTTAGCATGCAACTTCCAACAGTCTCCTTAGAATGTAGATGAAAATGACATGACCTCTCAAGAAATCAATTTGGCTCCATATATTTCACAATAAAAAATTTCTTCCTTAATCTTACATCTTCCACAACTCACACACATTTCACAACTTAATTGATCTTCAATATATACATCTCATAAAGAAAAACACCATTTAGGTTATCTTAAAGCAATGGCCCCAGCAAGGTTAACCTCAAAATCATAATATAGTGAAAGAGATCCAAACCAGGAGACAGTGAGGACCTAAAAACATCTTATTATATCTTCTAATGTAGATACAAATATTAAATACATTAGTGCACATCCTCTAAAGTTGGTAACAAGTTAACACATGGATGTAATAAGTACATCACTAGTTGGCCCAAAAACTCAACAATTAATTGAATTTTACTAAAGAGGACAACAACAAGGAATAGTAGGATGAAAATACCACTCATCACAATCTCCAAAACTTTCTCAAACCCCCAAATAAAAAATAACACTTAGGAAAAAGGATTATATTAACCAAAAATAGATAAGTTATATAGAAAACAACTTCAAACAGTGTGTAACACCAAAAACATATACTACCGTGTAGATCAAATAGACATTTTTATTAAATGCCCAAAAAAATTTCCAAATACTTCTTCCATATTTTCATAATATCACAAACTAGTGCAACCAAAATAGATACGCTTTTTCTTTATAAGTAGGAGACTAGACAACATAGTCATGAAACACATCACCAAAAACACCTTTGCAGAAAAATTCATCATCTTAAAGCTAAAATGGGACACATAACAAATATTATAAGCCTTCTCTCCAAGATCCAACACTATAAACATCAATTAAGAGAAATAAAAAGCATTTTTTGGTCTAGTTTTAACAGACACCTGAATTGTGAACAAATTGCATACACCAGAAAAATCCACAAAAAATGTGAGGGACCTAAAAATATATAATTGCAATATGCACTACACATACAAACTATATTCCAAACTACAAGGCCATAAAATTAATATAGGGGAATGGAAATCATCCTTCTAGGTAGCAAACAAAGCTCTTCTATGCAAAATCACACTTCAACATTATTCAATTATAATTCAGTTGTTGCAACAATTTCTCATCCAAGAGAAACAAGAGAGACACTATGTTGTAGAGAGTTTAGGGCTCTAGTGATTTCTTTCCCCAAAGTGCTCCTAATCTCTCCTAACCATCCAATGGTTAGCTCTCCTTATGTTATTTTCCAATATGTATTTCCAAGATCCTCACTATCAACTTCTCCTCCAAGGTATAGTTGATATGTTGAAGGTTTCAACAGTTCTAGGTTCAACTAGTCCAACTAGCTCTTCAATTACCTAGGCTTCTTCACTAGATTTCCTCCTAGAATCCCAAAACCTTGTGTAAGATCTTCCCATACATCCACTTAGGCTCTTTTCTATGTTCTTTTCCCATTCCAATGTCTTTAGAACCCTTTCCCACACTTCTGGATACTTTACCAATCCAATTGGTGTCAAATTCACTAGGAGGCCTAATTGGCTTGTTTCCTAGTAGGTCTAATTTCACCATTTTTGGTCTAATGCTCCCAAATCCTCCAAAAAACCTCATAGAAGACCTTGAAAATATTCAATTTATCCATCAACCCTATCATAATCAAAAATCCTAGCTTCTGGATGCACCCACAACCCTAATTTCTATCAAGCCCTAGTTTTTGGCCTATTAATTAGGCCTTTGGACCAGTCTTGATCAATTGTCAACAAATTGATATTCAAAATTTATTTCACCTCCTTGTGCCTTTTAATCCTTTAAGGATACTATCTAGGGATTCTGCAAATGCCTCTAAGTCTTTTCTCCAAGATCATGGGTTCTCAAACCAAATCCATCTTCACCCTGTCCAGGCTCACCTGTTCCTAACAGTTAGCCATAGAGCTTCAAACTTGGTCTATAAAATTCATTATAACAATAAAAATTAAATAAAAAACCTTATTTATAGACTCTAACCTTTCATCCCCTATGGTTTCATCCATTTCCATCGGTGGATGCTTAGTTTAGAGCCATTTTGGGCACTATGACTCTGCAAATGGAATTACAGTCCAGTGACCTTAAAGTTAATGCAACTCTCTACTCCTATCACTTCAAATAAAAATAAAGTATGAAAAGGAAAAATAAAATGAAACACTACACCCCCATGGGGTCCGATCTCCTTTCCCAATCCGTACACAGTCGTACAGAATGTAGAAAGCACTGTGAATCACCAGAATAAAGTCACAAGCATCAGTATAGAAGTACAAAAAACAAGTTCTGCAAATCAAAAACTTCATTAACCTTCCAAAAACATCAAATCCATGTTCATATACTGAGCATGAGTGGTTACAACTGCTCTAACTTCATTTTGCAACTTCTTGTCAAGAAGTTGCAAAAGTTGCTCGAGCAAATTTTGCATTTTGAGCAATTTGACTCCTTTTGTCAACTCAATGGTCATGGTTGACTTCTATGACCCTAGTTAGGACATTTAGGGTCCTAAGACACACACTAAACCCAAGATAGACAAAAATAACACATTTTGTATTTCTAGGCCAAAATGACCATAAAACACCTAGTAAGCACCCTTGGCTCTTACTAACATGAACTTGATCAAAATTGTATCCAACCTATTGGATCTTATTCCAACCCACACAAAGACACCTATTATAACCCTAAAACACACTAACACATAAAAATGGGAGGTTCTTTGCACCATACTCCCCTGGGACAAATAACTCAAGTCCCTTGAGTTAGGAGGTCTTCAATGGTGACCCCATGCTTCAGAATGTATGCCTCTATCATCCAAGTGGCCTCAGCTTTAGGTAGTTCCTACCACTTGATGAGTTACTCCATGTAGTTACCCTTCCTTGTCTTCTTGATCACCTTAGAATCTAGTTTCAGTGGTATTGGGGTAGGCAAGTATTTCACCCAATCATCATCTCCTAAATCTACAAGAGTGGTTTGACATATGTCTAGAGATGGTCCCTTATAGGGTTACAGGTCACAAATATTGAAAATGGGTGAAATCCCAAAATTAGGAGGCAACTCCACCTCATAGGCATTTTTTCCATACTTATGCAATATCCTCAATGGTCCTATCTTCTTCATGAGTAGCTTAGTTCGTTGAACCATGGGTAGCCTTTCCTTTCTGAGATAGGAAAGTATTAGATCTCCCACCTTGAATTGCAAATCCCTTCTTGACTGATCAACCTTGGACTTATTCTTCTTCACTTTCTTTTGAAGAGTCTTGTTGACTTAATCATGAAGCTCATTCATCTGTTCTGCAAATGACTCCCCTTGGGCACTCCTTTTGTCCTTCAAAATAATATCCCTCAACTCTAAGATCCCTCTAGGATTGACCCCATATACTATTTCAAATGGGCTTTTACCAATACTCCTATTAATGGAGTCATTATAGGTAAATTTTGCTTTCCCTATGATGTGATCCCATGACTGTCCATGTTGCTTAGTCAAGCATCTTATCAAGTTCCAAAGTGACCTATTGAATACCTCTATTTTCCCATCTAACTATGGATGGTAGGTTGAAGAGAAAGACAAGTTTATACCTAACATATTCCAAAGGGTCCTCCAAAAGTGACCCACAAACTTAGTATCTCTGTCACTTACTATATTCAGTGGCAAACCATGGATCCTTACAATGTCTCTAAAGAATAGACCTACAATTTGGGAAGCATCATTGGTTTGCTTACATGGAATGAAGTGAGCCATTTTACTAAAATGGTCCACCACCACAAATACACTGTCATGACCCCTTTTGTCTCTGGTAACCCCAAAACAAAGTCCATACTAAGGCACTCCCAAGGCCTTTGGGGTATGGATAGGGGTTGATACAATCCAAAGTTACTACTTTGTCCTTTTTCCCTCTGACAGATCTGACATTGCTCTACAAATTTCCTAACATATGATTGTAAATTAGGCCAATAGTCATTCCTATTCACTTGCTCTAGTGTCTTATCCACTCCAAAGTGGCCTCCCAAGCTGCCTTGGTGTTTCTCCTTCACAATGTTCTCCCTCATTGAACACTGAGGTATATCCTTTAAACAATAGTCCTTCCTACAACATAAAATCAGTGAAATCCACCATGAACCCCTATTGGAACTTTACACATGCCTCATAGGAATCTTTGAAGTCATTATCCTCTTTTTAGAGTTCTTTCAAGTCATTCATCTCCACACTCTACAATTGTATCTCCTGTATAGCTAATACTCTTCGGCTAAGAGCATCTGCAACCTTGTTGCTAACCCCTTTCTTATGTTTGATGACAAATGTGTAAGCTTGCAGATATTCTACCCACTTTAGGTGTCTTTGATTTATTTTTTCTTTCCCATTCAAGAAAATTAGAGCATGGTTATCAGTGTAGACCACAAATTCCCTAGGTAGGAGATAGTGTCTCCATTTTTTAAGGGCTTGTACCATATCACACAACTCCAAATCATAGGTGGAGTACTTTTTTTGGCCTCATTTAACTTCTCTGAGAAGAATGCCACAGGGTGTCCCTCTTGGCTTAACACTGCTCCAATGGCTAGCCTGCTAGCATCACACTCCACCACAAATAGCTGATTGGAATTGGGAAACCTAAGTGTAGGTAATTATTCTATCCTCTTTTTCAACATTTTAAAACCTTGGTCTATTGCTATAGTCCATTTAAACTGACATTTGATTCCCCCTTTTATAGTGTTGAGGAGTGGGACACATACATGACTAAAATTTCTTACAAATTTCCTATAGTAGGAGGCCAAACCATGAAAACTCCTAACAACCCCTATGGACCTAGGTGTAGGCCATTCCAAAATTGACTTAACCTTATCAAGATCCATCTTCATACATCCATTAGCAACCACAAAACCAAGATAAACTAATTTATTTTTCAGAAAATCACACTTTTCTTGATTGATCATCAACTTCTCTTGATTTAGCTTCCTCAAGACCATCTCCAAATGCTTCATATTCTCTTCCTTGGACCTGATAAATATCAAAATGTCATCAAGATATACTATTACAAACTTACCAATAAAATCTTCTAGCACTTCATTCATGAGCCTCATGAATGTGCTAGGTGCATTAGTTAGGCCAAAGGGCATTACTAGCCACTCATATATCACTTCATTGGTCTTGAAGGCTATTTTCCACTCATCACCAAGCCTAACCCTGATTTGGTGATATCCTGACTTCAAATCCACCTTGGAAAAATAACATGAACCTCCCAAATTGTCCATCAAATCCTCAATCTGAGGAATTGGGAATCTATATATGATTATAATATTTTTTATAGCCCTGGAGTCTGTACACATCCTCCATTTTCCATCCTTCTTAGGTGCAAGGATAGTTGGCATAGCACAAGGACTCAAAATCTTCCTTATTAGTCCTTTTTCTAACAAATCTTGAATCTATTTTTCTATCTCTGCATTTTGACTTGGTGTCATCTTATATGCTTCTTTATTTGGAAAATTTTCTCCAAGTATGAGGTCTATCTAATGACTCACATCCCTCATGGGTGGTAGTGATCTTGGAAAACCATTATCCACTATGTCATGATACCTTTCCAACAATGCTTGTACCTCTGGTGGCATGATGGCTTTCTCCTTGGTCTCCTCCTTTGGCTTCACTATCACTACACAACAGACTCCTTTCTCCTTCTTCATAGCTTTTAGAAACTCCTTTCCACTCAAGAGCATCACACTCATTCCCACATGCTTCTCCTCATTAGGTGCCTGCAATGGATCCATTTAAAACATCTTCCCTAGCTTGGTGATTACATAGTTGTTCTTTTCTCCATCATGGATAGCCTTCACATCATATTTCCATGGATGTCCTAAAAGAAGATGACATGCATCCATGGGAAATATGTCACATAGGACCTTGTCCTTATACTCTCCTATTTCAAAATCCACCATGGTTTGTTCATCTACCACTATTTGTTTACCCTTGTTTAACCATGAAACTTTATAGGGTGTGGTATGAGGTATCCTTCTAAGTTTCAGTTTGTCCACCATCTCTGTTAATACTATATTCTCAGTGGATCCAAAGTCCACTATCACTTTGAAAATCTTTTCATGAGACCTACAAGTTATCTTAAACAAATTCTTTCTTTGAGGTGGCTCTATGGTATTAGGTACTTTCAACAAAGTCCTTCTCAACATTGGATTCTCTCCATCCATTACTGGCCCTGCCTTGGAAATGGGAGAAGTGACACTTTGTGTATCATCCTCTTGTACCAACTAATTCCTTTTATCCCCATAGAAGATGAGGTAGCCTTTTCAATACATCTACCCATTGTGTGACCCACTTGATTACAGTTATAACATCTGCCAGTGAAGACTGAATTGGATCTTCCTTGAGACTGAAACCTACCTCTTGGTGGTCCTCTTCCTCTATATCCCCCTCTTTGAAAAGATCCTCTGAACTGATTACCCCCACTATTATCCATAGATTTTTTCTCCTCTAGTCTATTTGGGCTTTGTCCTCTACCAAAATTACTCCTGCCTCTGAATCCTCTATTATTGTTACCACCTCTTCCTCTTTGATGGAAGTCATTCCTCCTTCTATCCTTATCCTCTGCTCTCAAGGCTAACTGAAAACACTTGTGCATACTGTCAGGAGCCATCATACTAATTTCATCTTGTACCCCTTGTCTCAACCCATTGATATACCTTGTCACCTTCTCCATTTCTTCTTCTTTTCTTCTAGCCCTTAGGCTCAATTTGTGGAACTCCTCAGTGTAGGCACTTACTGTTATCTCCTTTTGTCTCAAATTTTGCAACTTTTGATACATCTGAATCTCATAGTCAGTAGGCAAGAATTGTGCCCTCAATCTAATCTTCATCCTCTCCCAAGATAATATCTTCTTCTTTCCATTTTTTACCCTATCATCCTGCATCATGTTCCACCACACCAATGTATATCCTTTGAATCTATCCTTGGCATAGCTAACTCTATTTTCCTCTGATACATCCTTATAGTCAAACTAGTTGTCTATGGCCTCTATCCAATCCAGTTACTCTTCACCATTCAAGCTGCCATAGTAGTAAGGTATATGTTCCATATTGTCTTTATTAATGGACTTAAAGTCATCCAAGAATACCTTGTTATATTTATCCATCTTTGGTTCTTTACCCTTGTTAGATGTCTCTTCTAGTTGACTTTCAACATCTTCATCACTCTCATCTCCCCATTCAGTCAACTTCTTTTTACTCTTTGTCTTTTCCAAGTTAGATTTTTCCAATAGTTCTTGGACCAAGTCCACTATGGCATCCTTACTCATTACCTTAGGTGGCTTTTTTTCAACCTCATGGCTTCCTACTTCAAACATACACTAGATTGTTAAGTTATGGCTCTAATACCACTCTGATGTAGAGGGTTTAGGGCTCTAATGATTTATTTCCACAAAGTACTCCTAATCTCTCCTAACCATCCAATGGTTATCTCTCCTTGTGTTCTTTTCCAATATGGATCTCCAAGATCCTCACTATCAACTTCTCCTCCAAGGTATAGTTTATATGTTGAAGGTTTCAACACTTCTAGGTTCAAGTTGTCCAACTAGCTCTTCAATTACCTAGGCTTCTTCACTAGATTTCCTCCTAGAATCCCAAACCCTTGCTTAGGATCTTCCCATACATCCACTTAGGCTCTTGTCTATGTTCTTGGCCTATTCCAAGGTCTTTAGAACCCTTTCCCACACTTCTAGATACTTTACCAATCCAATTGGTGTCAAATTCACTAGGAGGCCTAATTGGCTTGTTTCCTAGTAGGTCTAATTTCACCATTTTTGGTCTAATGCTTCCAAATCCTCTAAATAACCCCATAGAAGACCTTTAAAATCTTCAAGGTATCCATCAACCCTATCAGAATCTAAAATCCTAGCTTTTGGATGCATCCACAACCCTAATTTCTATCAAGCCCTAGTTTTCAGCTTATTAATTAGGCCTCTAAACCAGTCTTGACCAATTGTCACCAAATTGATCTTCAAACTTCATTTCACCTCCTCCCACCTTTGAATCCTTCAAGGATACTATCTATTTCTTCTACAAATTCCTCTAAGTCTTCTCCCCAAGATCATGGGTGCTCGAACCAAATCCATCTTCACCCTGTCCAGGCTCACCTATTCCTAATAGTCAGCCATAGGGCTTAAAAATTGGTTTAGAAACTTCATTGCAACAACAAAAATGAAATAAAACATCTTATCTATAGACTCTAACCTTTCATCCCTTATGGTTTCATCCATTTCCACCGATGGATGCTTAGGTTAGAGTCATTTTGGGCACTGTGACTCTGCAAATGTAATTACAGTCCAATGACCTTAAAATTAATGCAACTCTCTATTCCTATCACTTCAAAGAAAACTAAAGTATGAAAAAGAAAACTAACATGAAACACTACAGCCCCATGGGGTCCGATCTCCTTTCTCAATCTGTACATAGCCGTATAGAATGAAGAAAGCACTGTGAATCACAAGAATACAGTCACAAGCATCCATATAGAAGTAAAAAAAACAATTTCTGCAATTCAAAAACTTCATTAACCTTCCAAAAACATCAAATCCATGCTCATATACCAAGCATGAGTGGTTACAACCGCTCTAACTTCATTTTGCAACTTCTTGTCAAGAAGTTGCAAAAGTTGCTTGAGCAACTTTTCAAAGTTGCTAGCAACTTTTGTATTTTGAGCTATTTGACTCCTTTTGTCAACTCTATGGTCATGGTTTACTTCTATGACCCTAGTTAGGTCATTTAGGGTCCTAAGACACACACTAAACCCAAGATACACAAAAACAACACATTTTGTCTTTCTAGGCCAAAATGACCATAAAACACCTAGTGAGCACTCTTGGCTCTTACAAACATGAACTTGATCAACATTGTATCCAACCTATTATATCTTATTCCAACCCACAAAAAAACACCTATTACAACCCTAAAACACACTAACACATCAAAATGGGAGGTTCTCTGTACCACACTATAATGGAATACAACATAACACATCCATCAAAACCAAATTAATGATTTTAATCCTCATCTCAATACTTATAATCCTAATCTCAAAGCTTCTTGTTTCAATGATTCTAATCCTTATCTCAATGCTTCTACTCCTCATCTTAATATTATATCATCATAATTTTATCTCTATTGACAACCAAAAAGTAATTATAGCTACCAAACCATAGCCTTGTCACCATCTTGCATCTCCATCTTTGATCTTCATCACATCATTGTCAACATAAATGAGGGTTGATATACAACACTTTATTAACAACCAATAGAGAAATAATGTTTAGGGAAAGATATCTTGGAATTATTCAACCACATCACCAAGAGAAACATATTTACTATAATCTCAACATACTTGAGTCTAGACAACAACACCATGTAAAGGGACATCCATAATAGAGGATGTCATAAGCTATCAACTGCTTGCACTTTTGCACTGTATGAGAACATACCAAAACATTATTACATCCAACCTTCAACAATATATGTACATTCTAACATCTATATCATTAATAACACAAATTATATGACTAAAAATACAATAAAAATGTCGCAATGCATATCAATAATCTCACAAGTACTAGAAAGTGAAGGGTTGACATCAATAAAAACAATCAATGACCAACAATATCCCTATTTTTCAGATGGAAGCACTCACAATCATCTAAATATTATTCAACAAAGTCTTCCCCTTTAATGTCAAGGGCAAAGGACAAATGCCTTCACACAATTCTTCACTGTCTCACATTTTCTCAACATTCCTTTTTCTTAAACCTTGTTCTGTCATATCTTCTTCTTCTACCACTAGCAACCAAAATACTATCTACTCCTCCTGAGGAGTATACCACATCATTCCAAGAGACAAAGGATATACCTTGAACTTCTCCTACTAGATAGATGCCCTGATTCATGCATCTAGTTAGGAGGGGTAATAGTCATAAATTATCCTTTAGATGCTCAAATGTATCCTTTGAGAGAGTCTTTGTGAAGGTGTCTACAATATGATCTTTTTGGGGGAACATACTCTAATCTAACCCCTTATCTTCTCTTCAATATACTCAAATGTATCCTTTGAGAATGTCTTTCTGAAGATGTTTGTAATATGATCTTTTGTGGGAACATAATCTAATCTAACTTTTTGTTCTTTCTCAGAAAGTGATATTTGATAAAACAAAAACAATATTCTTGGTCCTTGAGTGCACCACCATATTCTTTGAAATGTTTATAGAACTTTTATCATCATAGATAATAGGAATTGGCTCATCATATACCATCTTGATATCCTTCAAAGTTTGTTTCATCTATAGGACTTGAGTGTAACAACTAGAACAATACATTTAGATTATGTTGTGGATAAGGAAACTAAGTCATGCTTCTTATTGAACCAAGAGACCAATCTGTATCCCAAGAAAAATACACTTCCACTAATACTTATCCTATCATCCACACAGCCAACCTAGTCTTCATCAGTGTAGGACTTCAAAGAGAAATCAACATCCTTTATGTGCCATAAATTGTAATTCAGAGTCCCTTGTATAAATATTTTAATATTATTTTAACATCATTCTCATGAGATTTTTTAGGATTGTCTTGATATCTTGCAACTAAAAATATTGCATACATTATATCAAGTCTAGAATCAATCAAACACAATAGTCCTCCAATCATATACCTAAAGAGAGTTTGATCAACCTCAAGCAACTCATCATATTTTCTCAAATTACAACTAATTGTCATGGGAGTACTCGTTGGTTTAGAATCCTCCATACCAAAATTTTCAACATTTCCTAACATATTCAACCTAAGAAATAAAGATATCATCATCTAGCTGATTAATTTGAAGTCTAAGGAAGAAAGAAAACTCGCCAATCATAGATATCTCATTTATTTTTCATATTCTCTTCCAAACTCTTGCATACAACATCATCTAGACACAAAAGATGATATAATCATCATACACAACAACTATAAAAAGCTTTTCTTCTTCAAGTTTAATGTAAATATTTCTATATGTAATACCTTTCTTAAAACCTTGTTCAAGTAAGTACTTATTCAATCTTGCATATCAAGTCTTAAAGCTTTATTGAGACCATACAAAGCCTTTTTAAGTATGAAAACCATGTCCAAATATTTTAACAACTAAAACCCATCATACTACTATATGTAGATCTCTTCTTATAGATCATCATTCAAGAATCTTTATTTGATATCAATATGATAAGATTTGAATTTATTGTGAGAAACAAAGGAAAGAAAAATCTTGATTTCCTCCATTATAGCTACTAGAGTTAAAATTTCCTCAAATTCAATCCCTTAAATAGATGAATAGCCTTTGCAGACCAAACTTGCCTCATTCCTTGTGACTTCTTCATTCAGCTTCTTCTAGAATACCCAATTTTTTCTAATGACATTCTTTTCTATAGGTCTATGGACTAATTCCCATTTTTTATTTTTCTAAATCTTATTAAACTCTTATTCCATTTCTTTCGACCATCCTTCATCGTTTCTAGCATCAGAAAAGGTCTTGATTTTTATCTTTGATAGCGGATAGAGATTCACTTGCTCATTTTCCTTTATAAATTTTCTCCTAGTCATCACGTTGTGATTCTTTTCTTCAATGATATATTCTTCTATAGGATTCCTTTGATTATACTTTGTTGGAGTCTAGGATTTTTTGACACTTGTTCTTTCTCCTTTATCTCTTCTACCTCTACTTCTTCTATTTAGAGATTTTTTTTGGTATCATAGTCTTTAGGCTCTTGTATTTCTTTATTCCATTCATCTTCTACTTTGACATTTTTTATTTCAAACATTCAACTGATTCTCTTGATGTAACATCTAAAAGACTTTCTTCATGTTGAGTAACCAGGAAATATAGATTCATCATATCTTGATTCATACTTCCCAAAATATTAATCTCTCTTGATATAGAATCTACTAAAAAAAATATTGAAATACTTAGCTATAGGAGGTCTCCCATACCATATCTCATAAGGATTATTAGAGCTTTTCACCCTCATGTGTACTCAAGTTAAGATGTATATTGAACTATGAACTACTGTTGAACACTACTAGACAATAAGAGAAGGGGGTGGGGTGAATAAACATTATAAAAACTTTAACAAATCTACCTCAGATCTTAATTAATCAAAACAATAAAAAATAAATAAAGTAATGATTTTATACAAACATGAACACCAATCTTACATGGAAAACCCAAGATGGGAAAAACCACAGTAAGAAATGTACTCACTATATCCAAATATCTGATTACAATGTTTTAGGCCAGAAGCCAAGGAACTCACTGTCCCTACCAATTTAGGAACACTACCAAGGATTACTCTATTCTTCAATGAATAGATAATATAGATATCAGTAGAAACTCACTGATCCAACAATAAATGAAAAACTAAACCTCCTAATTCTTTGTAGTGATCTTCCAATCTAATTCAATAATATGTACCTCATTTATACCTTGTTTGTATAAAATTGCCTTTGCACTTGAATTATACAACCTTCATAACAACCTCACATTCACTCATACTTATCTCATCCATTTCCACCAAAATATATAGAGATTTGTCCATCAAAAAAGTTTATAAGGGCATCCATGAAAATACAATCATTATTAATACAAAGTCAGCCACCTTGAACAAAATATTCAATGTATTCACCCCAAGAGATAAGGAGGACCCAAATACATCAAAAAATTTACTCTCCAAATAATATAATTGATCCAAATGCATCACAACTTCTTCCAAAGTCAGACCCAAAAGTAATGTATGAGAATACATTAAAAATAGGTTACCGGTCAGCCCACAATAATCTTTGAAGTATGGAGCACAATCAAAAAAATTAAACATCATGGAGATATCATATTAAGTCTCTTATAACTTCCTTTAGCCTATATACAGACCCAAAATACCCAAATCAAGTCACCAAAAATAGTTGAGTTAATCAAAAGGCAACACACAATAAAATAGTGCATGTGACAGAAAATCTACACTTGTAGAGAAAACCATCAAAAAAAAATCTAAATTGAAATAGTACACAAACCATATAACCATGTCCACCAAACCACATACCCTAAAATCCCTTTTTGGAGCAATGCAAGCCATTCTTTGAGATTTTCCAAACCAACCTTACTGTCATCCAAACAACACACCAAATCTTTGTCAAATAATCAGTTGGGGACCTGCACACAAGATAATGTGATATTAATAGTAGTCATTCATTAGTTATAGAGCTTCAAGTATTCTTCATCACAAGTAATTTTTCAATAATATTTTCAAATGCTCTTTCATACATGCTCTTGTCCATCATGCTTATATATTCTAGATAAGTCATAAACTTCCAATCATTATCCAAATCTTCTTCATTAATCAATGTCACAACCTCAAAAAATTCCTAAATCATTATTCAAATCAATAAATTTAAAATCCTTAGCAACTTATTCAAACGTTCTTCCCCAATAAGTGTCATAGACTCAAAATAGTCACAAAAATCATCTATCCTTCAAAATTATTCCTTAATCAGTGTCACAGAATCAACACAATCTCAACAACCATCCATCATTTATAATATAACATTATTGCCACACTATATGTTGGCATGAATGACAACACAAATTATAATGCTAACAATTTCTCCCTTTTTCATTAATGGTAACACCAATGAACACTAAGACAAAATAACCTTCTGAATATCCAAGGAAAAAGGGTGTAATACATCTTCCCTTTTGATTCTACAAATATTGTGAAGCAGGAGCATCTTGGGTCATTAGCAATCCTGCACAACCAAAAAGATGTTTTGCTTATAGTTCTTTAATATGTTCTTTATCACTCGGGTTCTGTTGCTCAGGCATGCTTGTTTTCTTTTGCTCAGTCATTCTTTACCAATGGGTTTTTTTCCCTGCTACTTGGTCATGCTTATCTCTGTCGCTTGGGTTGGTCTTCTATTGCTCGGTTATTGATTTTCAGTGATCTCCCACCTGAGCTACTTATTTTGGGAGTTGGATCATTTAATTTTTGTTTCTGAATTGATTTGGGGTCTCTCGTTGGGATTTGTGTGGAGCTAAATCTGGGTCTCTCCTATGGATTTGAACGCCGACCTCTTTGGTGGACTCTTGTATATATTCTTTTATACGTTCTTAGTTTAGATATCATTCTTAGAGAAAGAAAAAAAAAATTTATATATTGAGATCGAAGGTCTGTGATCTCTATTGTATGAAGATCTTATTGTAATTCAATGAATATATGGCCAAAACTGGGAAGGCCTTACAGCCCTGCATGTAATGAGTTTGATAAGTTAATATAAAGAATCTGATGTTTATTCTCTCACTCTATTGTCTGGCTTCCACATTGGTTATGCAAGGTGGTTTGGTGGTTGGGAGTTCCTTAGGCCCCTTTTCCTGCCCTCCTTGCGTCAGGTGGTATCAGAGCATGGTGAGATCTAAGTTCCTTCTTGAGACCCTAACCCTAGTTGGTATTTTTGTGGGGTGGTAGATTGTGATCTGACCTACAATTACAGAGTGATTCAAGATGGTTCACGGGAGAGGAAATGTAGATCTAGGTCTAGCTGATATTCTTAGATAGATGGTTTTTAGATTGGAATTAGTTGATGTAGACACCTAAAAATTACGAGGTGTATCTCAAGCATTCCAAACTATAAATCTCAGCCAAATGCCTTAAAATCTCATCTCAATGCAAATCAAATGGACAAAATTCAAATCAATTTAAAAGATCAATTAAATCATGAAATCAATTAATTAAATTCAATCCTAAAGGGATTAATCAAATTATGCAATTGATTTTTCAATTGTATAGTTCAAATCAAAAAGGATCAAATCCAACCCAATCACCCTTCCATGGCTAATTTAATTAAAAGATGGAATTATTTAAATTCCTAATATCTTTGACAACCAACCAACTTTCTCTCCATTTGAAAACACCTCAAAGATTTTGACTTAACCAAGCTTTGATCATGATCAATTCACTCTACCCCCTACCCTTGGGAAAATGCTATAAATACAAGCAATTTCCTTTGTGTTTGGGATCCAAGAATTCAAGAGCAAAAGCATCCTTATTATAGACATATTGAGAGCAATATTGAGAGCATATTAAGGAGCATTTGAGAGATTTGAGAGAGTTTTTAGCATTTGCATAATCATTTAGTATCAGGTTTAGGAGCATTTGCTAATTTCTTTCATGATCTTGGAGCATTTCTAAGCATTTTTAAGCATTCTAGCTAGATTTGAGCATTGAATTCCATACATATCTCATTCTAGAATTGTCCTTGAGAGAGATTAAGCCTAAGAGCTCTCTTAACAAAGCTTGGATAGAGAACCATGAGATGATATAGATTTAGCTTCAATTATTTAGATTAGTTTTGTATTATCTTCCATAGAATTGTTGTCTTTTATCTTAATTTCATGAAGGTGTATTTTCTTACACATAGTTGAGACAGCCCAACCCAGAGGAAGACATCTTGAGGATGTTAGTGATGATGAAATTGAAGAGGTTCAAGGTGAACCTACACCTGTGATGAGTCAAGAAGAAGAGCGATTCTTGAGAGCTTTGACAAGTTTGAAATCCACACCTTAGTTTAATCCTCCTGAGTATAGTGGAAAAATGGATTCTGACTATCGATTGACTAGATAACAAAGATGGAAAAATATTGAGAATATGAGAATGTGGTAGAAGATAAGAAGGTGAATATTGCAAGCACAAAATTGAAAGGACGTGCATCCCTATGGTGGGAACATCTTCAATTGGTTCAGAAGAACAAGGGTAAATAAAAAATCAAGGTATGGGATAATATTGTAAACAAATTGAAAGGCAAGTTTCTACCTTTTGATTATCAGATTAACCTAATCTGGAAAATGCAAATTTTGAAGTAGAAAGACAAATCTATGAAAGACTACACTGAAGAATTCTACAGATTGGACATCAGATCTGGACATGTTGAAGATGAAGTGGAAAGTGTAGCAAGATACCTGAATGGCTTGAGAAGTTCTATACAAGATGAAATGAGTTTAGTCAAGATAGAAAGCATTGAGGAGGCATACCAATTTGCCTTAAAAGCTGAAGAAAATTTGAACAGAAGATATGAACAAAGACAAAGAGGAGGAGGTGGTAGATTCCCTAGAGGAAGAGGTAGATCTCATGGTGAGAATAGTAGATCTGAACTAGACAAGTTAGTTTCAGACACATCTCAAGACAAAGGAAAGACTAAATGGAAAGGTGGAAATTCATACCGAGGAAGAGGTAATTACTCCAGAAGTGGTTATAGCAGAAAAGGATTCCAAGTTACTTGTTACAATTGTGGTGAAGAAGGACATAAATCCTTTGAATTTACACATGTAAGAAAAAAAGGCAATAGTAGCAGAAATGCATTGGCACAAGAGGAGTCACCAAATGAAGCTAAGAAGGAAGGAAATTTCATGATCTGAAGGATAATATGGAGTGAAAAGGATAAGCAAGATTCAATCAGGAAACATTTGTTCAAGACCAGATGTAGAGTTGCAGACAAAGTTTGGAAAGTGATTGTTGACAGTGGAAGCTCGAAGAATATGGCATCTAAGGAAGTGGTTACAAATTTGCAATTGGACAGGATGAAACATCTGAAACCCTATCAAATCTCATGGATCAAGGATGATCATACATTGATGGTGAGTGAACAATGTTTTGTGAATCTAAAAATTGGAAAGTATTATGATAAGGTGTTGTGTGATATTATGCCTATGGATTGTTGTCATATTTTGTTGGGTAGACCTTTGAAATATGATAGACATGCTATACATGATGGAAGATTGAATAGATACTCTATTTGGTTTGATGGTAAGAAGCAAGTTTTGTTACCTTTGGTTGAAGAATCTGTTGGTGAGATATGTACATTTGTGAAATTTTGTCTGATGGAAGGTAGATAGTTTGTTAAATATTTGAAAAGAAATGATATTGGTTATTATTTGATTCCTAACAAACCGAGTAAGAATACAGAAGATGACATTCCTACAGAAGTTGAGAAGTTACTCACTGAGTACAAGGGGATAAATTTAGATAATGTACCTGATGGTTTGCCACCAATGAGAGATATCATTCATTGTATGCATCTAATTCCTAGAGCTAGCTTACCAAACAAAGTACCACATCAGTTAACACCTACCAAAAATCAAGAGCTTAACCGATAAGTTCATGAATTGTTGAACAAAGGTTTGATCCGAGAAATTTTGAGTCCATGTGCAGTACCTGCTGTGTTGGCACCTAAGAAGAATGGAGAATGTGCACTGATTCTAGAGAAATTAATAAGATCACAGTGAAGTATAGGTTTCCTATACCGAGAAGGGATGACATAATGGATTGTTTCAGTGGAGCAAGATATTTTACCAAAATTGATTTGAAAAGTGGATATCATCATATTAGAATCAGAGAAGGATATGAATGGAAGACTACTTTCAAGACAAAAGAAGGTTTGTATGAGTGGTTGGTTATTCCCTTTGGTTTAACTAATGCACCGAGTACATTTATGAGATTAATGAATGAAGTTCTGAAGAAATTCTTGAATAAGTGTGTGATTGTATATTTGGATGATATTCTGGTATTCAGTAAAACTAGAGAAGAGCATTTGATGCATATAAGGCAAGTATTGTAAAGATTGAAAGAAGAAAAGTTGTTGATAAATCTGAAGAAGTGTTCCTTCATGAAAGAAAAACTTGTGTATTTGGGTTTTGTGATTTTAGTTGATGGTTTGAAGATGGATCCAGAGAAGGTTGAAGCTATATTGAGGTGGCCTACACCTAAAAATGTCACTGAGGTAAGATTATTTCATGGATTGACAAGTTTTTATAGGAATTTTATTTAAAAATTTAGTTATATTTGTAATTCTATGACTGAGACAATGAGAGGAGACAAAAGAGAATTCAAATGGACACATGGAGCTGATAAAAGTTTTGAAGGTTTGAAGCTAAAGGTTGTTGAATTACCTATGTTATCCTTACATAATTTCAATAAGGTATTTCAAGTTGAATGTGATGCAAGTGGAAGTGCAATTGGAGTTGTGTTAACTCAAGAAGGTAAACCTGTTGCATTCTTTAGTGAAAAGTTGAATAATGCAAAAAGGAAATATTTTGTCTATGATCAGGAGTTCTATGCTATTGTGCAAGCTATGGAGTGGAGACATTATTTGATGCCAAATGGATTTGTGTTGTATACTGGTCATAAGGCTTTACAATATTTGGGTAGTCAAAATAAGTTGAATCGGAGACATATGAAATGGGTAGAGAATTTGTAGAGCTTTACATTTGTGATTAAGCATAAGAGTGGAGTTTCTAATAGAGTTGTTAATGCATTGAGTAGAAGAAGATCTTTGTTGACTAAAATGAGAATTGAAGTTCTTGGTTTTGATGACGTGAAGAATTTGTATGAAAGTGATCCTAATTTTTTAGAGTAGTGGAGAGTGTGCAGAGCGCCTAATTCAAATAAATCAAGTAAGCATGAAGATTATTTCATTTAGGAAGATATGTTGTTCAAAGGTATTTAGTTGTGTATACCAAGAGGTTCAAAGAGAACTAATTTGATAAAAGAGAAACATAGTAATGGATTGGCTGGACACTTTTTTATTGATAAAACATTGAGTTTGCTGAAGGAGAGGTATTTTCACCTCAGTTGTATAAGGATATTCAAAATTTTGTAAAAAGTTGTGCAGTTTGTCAAGTTGCAAAGGGAGTAAGTCAGAATACTGGTTTGTATACACATTTTATTGTTCCTGAGAAACCTTGGAGTGATATTAGCATGGATTTTGTTCTTGGCCTACCTAGGATAGCAAGAGGTAATGATTCCATATTCATTATTGTGGATAGATTCTCTAAGATGAAACATTTCATACCATCTAAGAAAAATTCAAACACAGTACACATAGCAAATCTTTTCCTTAAGGAAATTGTCAGATTGCATGGATTACCGAAGAGTATCATCTCTGACCAAGACAGTAAGTTTGTTAGCTATTTTTAGAGAACACTTTGGAAGAATTTGGATACTGAGTTGAAGTTTAGTTCTACATTTCATCCATAGACTAATGGACAAATAGAAGTTGTAAATAGAATTTTGGGTAATTTATTGAGATGCCTAGTTAGAGACACACCAAGCAATTGGGATTTGATGTTGGCACAAGAAGAATTTGCATACAACAGTTTAGTGAATAGAAGTACTGGAAAGAAACCTTTTGAGATTTTTCATGGCACACAACCAAGAGGTATTCAAGACTTGAGAGATATTTTTGGAGAAGAGAAAATAATTTTTGAAGCAGAAGAATTTTCTGAGTTCATGAAGACATTGCATGAAGATGTAAAACAGAAGCTGGAGAAAAGAAATCAAAAATACAAAGATAGTGTAGACAGATCAAGAAGACATAAAACATTTGAAGTTGGTGATGTTGTAATGGTTCATTTGAAGAAAGGAATATTTCCTATTGGAACATATGGTAAACTGAAGATGAATAAATTTGGTCCTTGCAAAATACTGAGAAGATTTGACACTGGAAATTCTTATGAAGTTCAATTACCTGATGACATGGATATATCACCTATATTCAATATTTCAAATTTGTATGAATATCATGAACCTGATGAAGAAGTGACCATACCAAGTGATTATCCTAAGAAGTAGATAGAGGAAGTTGAAAAGATTTTGAAACAAAGAATTGGCAGAAGCACAAGAGGAAAAGAATATGTGGAGTATCTAGTGAAGTGGAAGAACAAACTGATTGAGGACTCATCTTGGATTTCTCAATCTAAGTTGGACTCATTTTAGGATGGACCTGATAAATGATTTGGAGAATCATTTCTTGTAACCCTAGGTGTCTGATGCAGGATCATCTTGGGTCATTGGCAATCCTGCACAACCAAAAAGATGTTTTTCTTACAGTTCTTTAATATGTTCTTTGTCGCTCGGGTTTTGTTGCTTGAGCATGCTTTTTTTTGTTGTTGGGTCATGCTTTACCGACAGGTTTTGTTCCTTGTTGCTTGTTCATGCTTGTCTCTATTGCTCAGGTTGGTCTTCTATTGCTCAGTTATGTTCTTACCAATGGTTACTGATTTTTGGTAATCTCCTGCCCGAGATGCTTATTTTGGGAAGTTGGATCTTGGCTGACTTCTTCATTTAATTTTCATAATTGATTTGGGGTCTCTCATTGGGATCTATGTGGACCTAAATCTAGGTCTCTCCTATGGATTTGAGTGTCAACCTCTTTGGTGGACTCTTGTATATATTCTTTTATATGTTCTTAGTTTAGATATCATTCTTAGAGCAAGAAAGCAAATGTTTAGATATTGATATCAAAGTTCTGTGATCTCTGTTGTAAGAAGATCTTATTGTAATTCATTGAATATATGTCCAATACCGAGAAGGCCTTACAGCTCGGCATGTAATGAGTTTGATAAGTTAATATAAATAATTTGTTGTTTCTTCTCTCACTCTGTTGTCTGGCTTCCACATTGGTTCTGTAAGGTGGTTTGGTGGTTTGGAGTGCCTTAGGCCCCTTCTCCTGCCCTCCTTGTGTCATATTGGCCATGATTTCTCCCACTATTTGAGACACTCACTATTCTACAATCCAACTTTCACCTACACTTCTCCCCTCTGAGAGTAGCCATAACATCAACACAAGAGACAAATTATGGGAAATTTCTCTCCCACTATAAAGATACCCACCTATTATGTATCTATTTTGAAGAAGGAAGGGTAGTGACCCCCAAATTGTGTCTAAGATAGTCAAAGGTATCCTTAGCTAGAGCTTTAGTAAAAATTTCTACAATTTATTCCTTGATAGGAAAATATTCAAACTTCACTTCCTTCTCAACAAATTCCTCCCTAAAGAAGTGATATCGGATAGAGATGTGTTTTTTCTTAATTGCATCATTAGATTATTGGAGATATTAATGACACTTGTGTTATCTCATATTATTGGAATTTTCTCATCAAAGAATACTTTCACATCATTGGATGTCTGCTTCATCCATATTATTTGGGTACAACAAGATGTTGCTACAATTTATTCTACCTCTGTAGTGGACAAATATACTAAATCTTATTTCTTTCTCATCCAAGAGACTGACCTATCTCTTAAAATAATTATCCACCACTAGTACTTCTATCATTTACACATCCTTTAAAGTATTTGAATATCCTTTTTATTCCTACCTCATGAGACTTCCTTGTACTTGTTTTATATTTGGCATCTAAGAAGACAACATGCATAATATCTAGTCTTGAAGCAGTTAAGTACAAAAATCTACCAATCATAGATTTATACAATTATGATCAACTTGTGGAGACTCATCATCATTACTAAACCCACATCTAGTAGCCATTAGTGTTGATACTAGTTTTGATTCTTCCATTCCAAATTTCTTCAATGATTCTTTGATATACTTAGTTTGAGAGATTAAAAAAAATACCATCTTCCTTATGCATAACTTTGTTGAGATATCGTTACATCAAATACTTATCTATTGTAGCATGCCAAACCCTAGGGGCTTGTTTGAGACCATACAATACTTTCTTGTGTTTGCATACCATGTCCATATTTTTGATAGTTTCAAACTAGTTGGTTGTTCAATATAAACCTCTTCCTCATGTAATCCATTAAAAATTTAGATTTAACATCCATCTAATAAACCTTGAAATTATTGTATGCAACAAAAGCTAAAAACATTTTAGTAGCTTCCATTTTAGATATTGGAGAAAAAGTTTCCTCAAAATCTATTCCTTCAACTCTTCAACTTGTGCATAACCAAGTTACATATCAATCTTTCCTTTTTTTTGGTATCTTGTCCATCTTCATTTAGCTTGTGCCTGAGTACCCACTTTTTTCTAATAACATTTTTTTCCACCGGTCTAGGTATTGGTACCCATGTTTTATTTTTCTGTATATGATCCAATCCTTCTTCCATTGATTTTTTCCAACACTCATCTTTTCTAGCTTCAACATAATTTGTTGGTTATATTTTAGAAATAAAATAATAATTTGATTGTTCAACTATCCTGGACAATCTTCTTCTTGTTTGAGTTCCTTTATCCTTGTCTCCAATGATTTGTTCTTCTAAATGATGTCTTTGAACATACCCAAGAGGTTTCCTTTGGGTTTTTTTTTATTATTTATCTTCATTTATGAGCCTTTATCTTTATGTTCTAGAACATTCCTTTATTCTATCAGTGTAACATGGACCTGTTCCAATTCAATATCTGGTTCAAAAGAAGTTTGATCCCTTATTTCATTGACTTTGACTTTTGCACTTTCTACCACTTTCTTCAACTTTAAATTATAGCATAGTAAGCCTTAATTTCAATAAGGTATCAAAATAAAATTCCTTCATATGATCTTGCATGAAATATTTCAAGATTAACTTCATCTCTTTTAATATTAAATTTTGTTCCAAAGATTCTAAACTTTGTTATAGTAGGTTCCTTTTTAACCACAAATCGTAAGGAGTTTTTGTATGATTTACTATAATTTTCACTCTGTTGAGGAGATAAACTGCACTATGTACTACATCTCTCTAGTATACATTTGAGAAATCAACATCTTTCAACATTGTCCTAGCCATCTCAACAAAATCTTATTCTTCCTTTCAACTACTCCATTTTTCTATGGAGTCCTTGGTGCACATAATTTCCTTCTAATTATATATCTCTCAGAAAATATATCAAATTCATATGGTGTGAATTATCCTCCTTTATCAAACCTCAAACATTTAATCTTAGTATCCATTTTATTTTCAACCAAGCCTTTGACAATTTTAATCTATCTAGAGCCTCATATTTCTCTTTCAGAATTTTTTACCCATGTCATTCTAGTATAATCATCAATAAGTAATATGAAGTAACTTTCACCAATGAGAAATATTGTTCTTGTAGGTCCACATAGATCAATATGTATTATCTCCAAAGGTCTTGTAGTTGAATAGTTCATGTTCTTGTATGTGTTCTTGGTTTTCTTTCCAATCATATATTCTCTACACATTGTATCAGAAGGTCTAGTAACCCTTGACACACCTCTCATAATATTGGACGAGCTAATCTTTATCAGGTTATCAAAGTCTATAAGTACCATTCTTTTATGCCAAAACCAACATTCATTCCTCAATTCCAAAAAATACCTACCTCTATTGTTCTTCTTGAGGTAGTAAATCTTTCCATTCCTTATTCCTTTTGCGATAAGCTTCCTAGATCCATTCCCAATTTCACACTTTTCTCCAAGAAAAATGACTTGAAAACCTTTTTACATAGATAATTGACACTCAAAAGACTTTTATTAATCCTTTTACATAGTAAATATCAGTATATTTATACCTATCATCAATATAATTAGGTACCTTACCACAAATAGGTGTTGAACCTTTGTCATAAAATGAGATTGATTCTCCTTCATATTTCTCCAAATGTACAAATACCTTTTTATCTTTGGTCATGCGATTTTTAAGGAATGTATGATATAATAAGAGGGGGAGGGGTAGGTGAATCACTACATCCTTAAACCTATTTGTACATAAGGAAAATGGAATCAATACAAAGGGGTATATTACTCCTCCTTTTCCAAATTACACACTTGGAAGAAAGACATCCCAATAGGCTCAAGTAGGACCCAAGCACTGAATGGGACAGTGATCCTTCACTAAAGATGTGTAAATTAAAAATGAAAAGAGGAAAGATGCAATGTAGAAGGGAAAATACACAAATAGAGACAAAATTGGAAATAAAAGACTAATAAATAACTGATAGAAACCATAAATGAGATGAATAATTAGGGTAAAAATTATTATAATGACTTGGGATTTCATTTTGGCCTGAAATTATAGGGTACAGAATGGCTTAGGAATTTTGTACCTGGGAATAAAATTTATTAGGCATTTTATACTTTGCACTTTTGACTAAAATGTTCGGGGACTCTCTGACTATTCCTAATCTTCTTGAAAAAGATCCAATAGCTCTCTAATTTATTCTTACACAGAAAAAATAGGGAAAAGGTTGGGTAGAAGGGGTTTGCCTTGGTCAAACTAGTGTTTAGGAATAAAAATTGAAAATCAAAGGAATTTGCATAAACAAAAATATGTTAAAAGGTAAATATTTGATTTACCTTGCATAAACCCTCATGGATGAATGTATAAATCACTCATACCCATTAAGATGCTTGAATTCAAGGATTTATCCTTAGAATTTAGAATAGAATCAAGGACGCCCTAAAAAATGCATGGATCTATGAATTCCACCCCTTGATCTTCAATGTAGATATGCTTGATAATTACTTGCAATGAAGGAAAATGAATACAGATGGAAGGATGGATCTTCTTGTTTGATTGAGAATTCCTCTACTTGGCCATGATAGGAGAGTATCTTATTTCAATGGTGAAGATTTCCTTGGAATTTCCTTGGATAATTGAGAAGAAAGTAGATCTTGGATGCTTTCCTTCAAATCTTGAATCCACTCGCTTGAATGATTGATTTCTTGGTCTTTTAAAAATTCTTAGTTTCTTACAATCGATAATGAATGCTTGAGAATGGTAATAGATGACAAAATGAGGAATGATAGGGTGGTTATATACTTCATCCATTATTTCAGGATTCAAAAATATGTTAGGATAACCAAAGGATATTATTTACCACTAAAGTATTGGCATAGGGATCCGAGTGGAATTTGGGTCAAAAAAAGTGGGAACATAACACCTCAGCCATTATGTTCCTAGGTACATAAAAACTCAGTTGTTATGTACCTATGGTTTTTAGCTAAAATTTGAACTAGCATTGAGATGGTGGAAAAGATGCAAGAAAATAAGAATAAGGTTGCTAGGATCAAGCATAATGGACATCAGATCTCAAAATCACCAAAATGGGGCCAAATAGACCATCCAATTATGGGTGCTAACTTTTTAGGATGATACATTTAGTCCCCACTTTAGCAGAAGTATGAGATAAAGTCATGCTTGTAGTAAAATAGATCAATGCATAAGAACAATCTTATGAAGGCTAAGGATACAAAGAAAGCCCCCAAGTGACTTAAGTCCTCATCAATTCTAAAACCAAGATAAAAGAGACATTTCTTGAAAGAGATAAAGAGAGAGAGAGAGAGAGAGGCATGATCAATAGCCTAGTAAGGTATTACATTACTATAGATCATGCAAAGAGAAGGTTCTAATGCAAAATATGGCATTGATAGTCTAGCAAGTTATATTATGCTAGTCACCCCATCAAAACAAAGGGACCAGTCCTTAAGGAAAGTATTGTCTCCATTAAGGGATCCTTAAAAAGTGATCAATTCTAAGGAAATCATTATCTCAAAAGGGATTAATAAAAGGAGGATTAGTTTAAGGATCTTGTGAATAATACACAGGGGTGTGATATTGTAAAGATGGACACAAGGAAATAATTATATCCTTGGCCATCTATCAAAAGAGATTGTATTGAATTGTTTGTGTGTGTGTGTGTGTGTGTGTGCAAATGTGAAACAAGGAGCACAGTGTATGCCCCCATGTTAAAAGCAATTGCAAACACATTAATGGGACAAATAGATTTAACATAGCATACATGCACCCATAAGAGATGTTTTCACTATGAGATTCCCCCAAGAAAGGACAAACCAAGGGAAATGAACACATGAAAAGAGAGAACGAAATGGATCTACTAACTCAGAGGTTAGTATGATCAATATGATAACTCATGTATATCAAAATTATATAAAAATGAATTGTTATCATTCTCCAAATGTATTAGAACTACAATCTCAAAGGAAGAATGTCACATAAGAGATATGAAGAAGAGTCTTTTTGGGCCGACATCATGAGAATAAAAAGAATAGGTAGCTACCATTTTTTCTTCCTCCCCAATTAGACAACACAAAGTCACATTTACAAACATTGTCACATGCATGACATAACATGTAACTACATATAAAATAAGTGAGATACAAATAGAGGAATGCCACAATAGGTTGTTCATTTATCACCTTGCAACAATGGAGAAACAAGGTTCAATTAAATAAAACTAAATAATACATATAGAAAGAAACACATCGTGAGGGAAGCACATTACAACAAGAAAACACAAATAATCCACCAAACAAGAGGAGCTCATCAAGCATATTTCCTACCCCAACATATTTTTATAAACTATTTAGGGAAGGTGGGAAACATGTAAGAGGAGAAAAAATAATCACATGATAGATGAAATAATATCCAACTCCAAATAAGGACCATGCTATAAGGATGAGTCACTTTGTTCGTCACTGGGACTAAAAGATAATTGTTTTGTAAATCTAACAAGTAAATCATGATTAATATTAATGAGCTCATACATTTCATCGTAATCACTAGCATGAACATCATCATTTTCATTTGAAATATTCAAATCGTCAATCATCAAGAGTATCTTCTTCATCCAAATTAATTGCAATAGAATCTAATATATGAATAGAATTATCATGTTTGTTCAATTTCATAGTTTTCAAATTAACTTCTCCCCTTGGGATATGCATAGGTTGGTCAAAGGTAATCAAAGAATTAGCAGGTTTCTTGGGGGAGGAAGGGATTTGGGAAGCATGCTCATGGGATCTATCATGAAATTTACAACAACAATCACAAACACAACATTTACATTAGGCTTTCTTGATATTTGCGTTGATTTATGATCAATAAACATCGGGTCATTTTCTTCTTTAGGGGGGAGAATGGAAGGAACTACACTAGGTTGAGAGATAACATTTGCAAAAAATTTATAGGATATAGGAGGTAGAAGTATAAATAGGAGGTGTAGGAAGAAGTCTAGGTGTAGGGAAAGGAGATGGAACAATCTTAGGATAGCTAAGTTTACAAATCTTGTGGATTTTGAATTTATTATATGATAGGAAAATATTGTTTTTGTGAGGCTGAATTGGTTGAGGCATGAAAGGCCAAAAGAAGTTTAGGTCAAAGTTCCCTCGATGCACTAAAGGATGATAGAGACTATGATTAATCTTTATGATTTCACCATTATGGAAAATTTCAAACACTTATGAATAGGAGAGACTATGTCTTTAATAGAGGTGAGCCAAGGAAGACCAAGTATAACTTGAAATTGATCAAAAGTTGGGATGACAATAAAGGTGGCATATATGGTTTTACCACCAAATTCTATGTGAAAATTAATGGAACCATGGGTAGGATAAATGAAACCTTTAAAATTTTTGATCATCACATCAAATTTGTCATAGAAATATTTCTACAATTATCTAGTGTAAAGATGTTATTCAGTTATAACATTCACCATGCAAGTAGGATCTATAAGAACACTACAATAAAAAATACCATTAACCTTTCAACAATGTACAAAGGATCATCAGATATTTTAATCATCTCTTTAAGATAAAATATAATGAAAAGCTCAGGTTCAAGTTCAGGTTCAGGGTTGGGTTTGGATTGATCAATAAGGTTGAAAACATTGTTTTATTTAGTACACTCAACATCATAGTCAACAACATGGGTGGAGGAAGAAGGCAAAAACTGGGTAGACTCAATGGTATTGGTCGAATGAGAAGGTAAATGATTGGTATAAATTTGCAAATTTTGGTTGGAAGGTGCTAAGAACTTGTTTCCTTGATCATTAACACCCTCAATAGATATAGCATTAGAGTCAATGATGTCTTGAATATTACATTTCAAATGGAAAGACTTCTCAGTATCATGGCCAAGTTGACGATGGTATAGAAAAAAATATTAGTGATCAAAGGATTTAGAAAAAGGTTTAGATGTGTCAAATTGTTTAATGGGAGAAATTTGTAAAACATTAGCATTAATAAACTTTAACATCACATTATGCAAATATTTGGAAAGAGGTGTAAAATTAAGAGGTCTTGAAATAAATGGCAAAGGAGCCACACCTTTAGATTTACTACCACATTCTCATCAATGTGGTTTTATGAATTATTGATCTTGATGAAGCCCTTAGGTTTTTGAAACTTTTGAAAGGACTAGGATTCAACATCACTCTTATCAACTAGAGCCATTGGAGTGGTGCTCTCAAATTGGCTCACTTTGAGCTGATAACTATGAAGCACTATACATAATTGAGTGAAAGAAGAGACTTCAAAAATAAATATCTTATATCTTATGTCTTTTTTTAAATTAGCAATGAAAATATGTTGAATATCAACATCAGGCACATGATACAAAATATGAGCATGCAAATGCTTAAATCTACCAATGAAATCAATCACTTTTTTCTTTAATATCTTTTTTACAGTGCATCAAATTAGTCAAAGAAATCTTAGGACCAATGGTTTTTTAAAAACCATTAAATGAAAGCATTATCAATTTTCTGAAAAGAATCAATGGAATAAGGAGACAAAGAACAATACCACTGCAAGGATTTATCTTGAAAAGTTCTAGTAAACAGTTTAGCCATGAACTTATGATCATGAGAGAAATCACTACACACTATTTGAAAGGTTTTAACATGAGTCAATGGATCGCCCTTACCATTGTAAGTCTCTAAAATGAGTAATTTCTATGTATTGAGAGATAACGACATGAATGGTGTCTAATGAAACAGGACTGGCAATGTCACAAGTAGGAATGTTAAACTTGGATTGAGACATGGAAGAAATTTGTTGTTGCAAGGATGAAATGGTTTGAGCCATGATATTGATAGTGGATTTGTTAGAAAGAGTGGTAGGAGATATGTGTGAAAGATGTGGACTATTATGGGAAGTGAAAGAAATGGTATAATATGAAAAAGGAAAACTATTGTAAGTAGGCATGGATGAAGGTAAAAAAATACATGGAACACTTGAAGGAGGACAAAAAATAGGATTAGGAATGCTAACACGTGTATCATTGGTTTTTTTAATGGAATTGGTGATGAGAGGTGAAGCATAAGTGAACATACTAGGTATTGAGGTAGGAGTGGGAATGGAGGTCTCTACATTAGTGGTAGGTGGATTGAAACCTAATTCATTGGTACAATCTCTAGTAGGATTGACATTATTATCAATGAGATGAGAGATACTAGACAAGATGTTAAAAATATATTCATCATTGTGGATTATCTTCCTCAAACCCTCTACTATAGATATGACCTCGGTATTGGAGTTCACTTGTCTTAACCATTTCTCAAATTTTTCAAAGTCATGGGAAAGATTGTGTACTTTCATAGGAGGAAATATTAAGGTATCATCTTCATCATGAGAAGAGTGGGAAGATTTGTTCTCAATAATAGGAGTAATTTAATTCATACTTATGTTTTTCTTATCAATATTTGTAGAAAAAAAAAGAGGACTTGGGACCAAAGGAACCCATAAGTATAAGACTTCTCCTAATCAAAATTATATAGGTAGGACTCAATGCAATAACACTCATGCATAAGAAAATGAAATATAGATAGATCTAATGTAAATATGAACTTTGAAAGAGATATGGAAACACTCATCAACTAATCTCAATTTCAAATCTAATGAAAAGAACATTGAACCATCAAATCAAACATGCAGATCTAATGCATACAATCTAGTAAATATTGAATAATGCAATGCATACAAAGGAAATCTAGACACCAAATTAAAATGTAAATGTCATGCGTTAGGTTCAACAAAAAAATACATAGTGAACGTAGAAGCACAACATGTATACAAAGGATATCTAGCCACAAAAATTAGAAGAGGAAATATCATACATCATGTTCACCAAAAATATACATAAGGAAAAGGGAAATTGTAGACACCCAAATCTGAAATGTAATTAATTCATTTAATTAATTACTCATCTTCTATAGTCCTAGGTAAATTTATTTAATTAATTTATCTAACATCCATATCGTATTTAATTAAATGGACATTTATGTTTATTTAATTAAATAATTAGTACCCATTCCTCTATAATAATCGTATTAATTAAATAGTCTACCTATTTAATTAATTCACCCTCTTCCCAATCCTTCTAGATAAATTAATTAATCTAAATTATCTAAAGCCCAAATCTATGTAATTGAATAAACCTATGTGTTTAATCAAATATCCCCTTTCCTCTATTTTTGAATTAAAATAATTCACAAAATCCCTCACCCGCTTGCATATTCCTACTTTTCCCACTTGAATCCCTAATTTTGTCTTTAATTACATAAATATCCTATTTATATAATTAATCCCTATCCCCTCCTGATCCTCATCCAATTGCAAAATCCTAACCTACCCACTTTCCCCCTAATTAACCTAGCTCATTAGCTTAATCCCCCTCTAATTGTTTGCACATTCCTAACCATGAGGATTAGGGAAGCAAAGTCAAACTTTGCTTCTTTCATCCCAATCCTCACCCAAAGTGTCTTTAAGACCATTCATCAATGCTTGGACTTTGGGGTTCTGAGACAACAATTTCATTTATGGAAAGTCTCTTTCCCCATCCCCCAACCACACTGAGGTGGACACCTGGTCACCCCTCATTAATGGAGGATATCCCTCACCTCCTCAACTCCTCTATTTAATCCTCCCATTTCCCTTCAATTCAGGACTCCATTTTTTTTGAGAGCTTCATCCTTGAAAACCCATTATCTTTGTGATCCCATATAATTTTATCATATTTCAGCCAATAATCCTTGAAATTTATTATCAACTCTCCCATCATGCAAAATCATGAATTTTTGAAAGAAACCCAACCTCACTTGTGAAAACCCTTTGAATCCCCTTTTCAAGTTCTTCCCCCAAACTTTAGAAACTATGGAGCACTCTGATGTTGTTATGTTGTTGAATTCATAATCATACACACAACCACAATATCCTGGACAAATCATTGCAACAAAGAGGCTACAATAGGGTCTTAGTTGGTTTTCTTTTATGTTTGTTTGATGCTTATTTTATGTCTTATCTTGATTGTTGCATTTTTTTGTGTTCTGACTGTGTTTATTAGTTAATTGCATTCCTTTGCACACATTTCTCTACATACAAAAACAATACAAAGGTGTAGATTAATCATTTTCCAAATTGCACCCTTGGAAGGAAGATGTCCCAATAGGCTCAAGTAGGACCCAAGTGCTGAATGGGAAAATGATCCTTCGCTAAATATTTTTAAATTGAAAATTGAAAGAGGAAATATGAAATGTAGAAGCAAATTAGACAAACAAAGACAAAACTAGAAATAATATACAAATGACTAATTTCTAGAAACCAAAAATGAGTTGAATTGGGGTCTAGACTGCTATACTGACCTCAGATTTTAATTTGGACTAAAATTAAAGGGTACACAAGGGATTATGTGTTATGTACCTGGGAACAAAATGCTTTAGGCATTCTATACTTAGCACTTTTGACTAAAACTTTTGGGGACTCTCCAACTGTTCTTGATCTACCTGAAAATGATCTCACAGCTCCATAACCTATTCATACACATAGAAAAATGGGTAAAAGGTTGGGTAAAATAGGTCTATCTCAATCAAACCCATATTTAGGAATCAACCTTGAAAATACATTAAACAAGATGAATAACTGAGAGGAGGGGTGAATAAGTTATTAAGCATTTAAAAAAAAAAAAAGATCCAACCAGTAAAATAAATAAAGCATTAAAACCATGAACAATGCAAAATGGAACAATGCACAATAAAAACCAAATTTTTACATGGAAACCCAAGGTAGGAAAAACCACGGAGAAACTAATTCTCATGAAAATTAACATATGTTAAGGTCACACTAGTCAAGGTGATTTTTACAAATGCTCACTGCAAGTGTGGCTCACTGCCAGTAGGCTCATTGCTAGTAGGCTCATTGTCAGTCGGGCTAACTGTCCTTAAGAAAAAATATGCTATCATAGCCAATTCAAAGAGTTCTTAAAAATGAATCTTGAAATGATGTACTTGCATCTACATATGCATGTATTTAGTTTTGGTGAATAGTACTATCTCTATTAGTTGCAGAACCAAAAACAAGAATCTGCCAATCTTCACTTCTGCGATAGAATGAATTTCACATACCTTCTTTACTTTGTCCTCAATCTCCTCCCAAACTTTTCTTTGAGATCATTCTTGCATTATTTCATCTTCAGTTATTCACATGATACCATTATCACACACCTTCTCTCTATATTTGAATATGTTAGCTAGTAATTTTATCACTTTTCTTTCCTTATAAATTTTCCCAATGAACAACAATATAAACCTTGCAACATTAGATAAATCATCATGAAAAGGATAGTTTTCCTCTGCTTCAAAGAGGAGTAACTTTCTCAAATGAAAAATTATATTTAATTTAATCCCTCCTCTCTAAGAAATAAATAATTGCAACCAATATAAAAAATTATTAATAACACAAAGTCTATTAATAAATTTGGTACAAATAAAGAGGAAAATTGAAATAAATACTTGTAAATACGAAAGATGTTTGAATATTCACAACACACATACTTTAAATATTCTTGTAATCTTCAAAGGAATAACTACAAATACTGATAAAAAAAAGTTTGTCAATATTCCTCCAAAGTGGTGATACACAACCCACCCTCTGCGAGCAACACAAAGTCTATGCCAGAAAAAAATGAATTCATGAGGAAAGAAATTATTCTTTTACTACGTAGATATTTCAACTATCAACAAAATATTGAAATTTTGGTTATAAAATCTCCTTTTTCCTAAGGAGGAGAGAATCCCTTTACAATATAATTTTCCCTCTTTAAAGAACTTGCCCATAATCTTTAAAGAACTTGCCCATAATGAAGTAGTTGGATAACTACTTGTAACTTCTTTTTTACCCTATTTTCTTTCTGCATATTTTTCTCCCCATATTGATTTCCTCCACTTACATTCATTTTCACTGTCACTAGTATTTTCAATATGGTTGGGTGCAGTAATCTTTACACATTACAATAACAATTAATTCTTGGAAGAATTAATTTACTTGAGAGGTAAAATTCATATAATTCAATTTCGTCCAACTTGACACAACTTAATATTTTGCACAGTATGATAATATTTAATTATTTATGGCAATGTAAAATAGTTTATAACCTTATGTAGCTACTGAGAGGGTTACCTATGATTTTTCAAAATCATAAGATAAAATTGGCTCTGATTGGGGATTGCATTCTATGACAGAATGCGGAGAACCCTATAATCTCTAGAATAGTTCAATGTCTATCTATTGGGCTAAAGAGTCACTGTCCAATATGTTCTCATGTTGGTTTCATGGATGGAGGAATTAATAATTTTCTATTTTCCTTTCACTACATTCCCACTTCAGATTTGGCATATAAGCATCTGTACTTGGATGAGTAGTTGAAACCACAAAGAATGGATCTTATACCTATTTAATCCAACCTAATTCAAGAGCACTGTGGTTTACTCAATTTATATTATGGAGTTGTAATTTATTTGGTTGTTGAGTCCTCCTAAGCATGATTTTTATTAATCTTTGACTTCTTAATTCATTCTTTCACTCTTGATTTTGCAGTTAGATTTTCCACATTATTTGCAAAGTTCCCCACAATTAGCACCAAACACTTCTCTTTAGGTATTAATTCATCTAGAAGAGTATTTCCAGGTATAAATTTCTATAAATTTTGTTGAACCCATGACAATGGTCAACAAATATGTTCAATACATATATTTCACGCTCTCACTACAATTTACATTTAATGAACAACCTATGATTGTTTAAAATCATAAGATAACAAGATCCAAAGGATGTTCTTTATATATATGTATATCTGATGAACAACCAACCATATGTCAGCCTAGAAAGCCATATCAACTTAGGTATTATGAAGTGTACATTGAAGATCAGCACGCTACCACCAGACCTAAAGGATATCTCACATATCATGCTACTATGGGACCCAAAAATAGGTTTTACATAGGATTACATAACAAAAGCACCAAAAGATAAGTATATTATGGAACCGGTGGAAGACCACAACCAAGACCATGTATTAATCACCAAAAATTATGAACAAACCAATGGATAGAACTAGATAAAACATGTCCATAATGGGATACGGTAGCTATAATAAAACCATCTGATGAACTACACGAATATCTAGGCTGGAGGAATTGTAATGCCCCGCCAGGGAACCCAAGAGAAATTAATCTAAAGCATGTTACTAAATTTATAGAATGATTTTTTATAAAGAGTTTATAATTGATAAATAATAACAATGCAAAATCAATATAACGTAAGACAATACATACTCATAAATGTAACTCATTTATAGATTACAAATCATGAGGGTTCCATGACGTAGAATTATGTAAGTTAACTAATCTACTAAACACAATAAACAATATATAATATCCATTTAATGCAAATGAATAACAATAACATCACCTCATAAATGAAACCTAGATACAACTGATATCATAAGGTATACCTAATGAGCCAACATCCACTACACAATTCACAAGGTATGTGATAAAACTCAATATAAAATACAATACAATATTCCAAGAATGTCACAGTTGATACAAAGATACAAGTATACTGTTGGATGATATTAGTTTTTGGGTACTGATCATATTGTTGATATTCATGTTTTGCCACTGATATCAACATATATTTCTATGGAGAGGACGGACCAGTTACTTGACTGGTAGAAGTGTATGAACACTATACGGGTGATTTAGAATGATCAAAGTTGGACTTATGCAGAAGGATAAGGTTAAGGTCACTTGTCTTTATGTTGCATATTGCGGATGTTACAGTTGATTTGGTGAAGACTGGTTTTTGGAATGTAACTGTGATACTGAATAGAGCAGGTCTCTGTGTTTTGGGTATATCTTTCTAGTGAAGATATTTCATATGAAGTGAGATTACTGGTGGACAACCAACATATATCGAAATAATGGGTTGATTTCAATTGTTGTTTGATGACTGGTGATGTCAGTTGTGGCGTGTATTCTGAAGAAGACATATTTGGTGGCTGACTTCAGACATGTAGTGTGTAAAATGAATTGTGAGCGTAGATTACAGATCTAGAAGTATAAGTGATGGATTATATTTTATGTTTACTTGTTATAGGTACAGTGTGTATCTTAGCAGGGGGTTATATAATTATTTTTTATATTGGAAAGCCATAATTGGCCAACTTGATTGATTATTTGTATATTAGGAAAGCTTAATTGGCCGACCTAATGAATTATTGTAAGAGGGTATATATGAGTGATCTTTTCTTTTGAAAATATGGGACAAAGATTGAAAAGAGAAATAAGAGAAAGATGTGAGGCTTATTTGACTACTAGATGTAGAGCAGAGTGTATGAAAAGAGTACTTCATTGGAACTAACCAAGCAAAGATAGTTGCTATCAGAGAGTTCACTGGATTGTGTATTTTCTATATACACTTGTTTGGATTGTGAATCCTTGAGGGTGGATTTAACCTTCTTTGGGCTGTGAGCCTACTATTTATTTTGACTCCTAACAGGGTCTATTTCCTAATAGGGACTATGTATTGTAATGATGTAACAAGCTCCTAACAAGGCTAAATCTTTTAACAGGGATACTATACTCTCAGTACATTATTTGTGGGTGCTAATTCCCACCAGGGTTTTACCTTTAACAGGGTTTCCTCGACAAAAAATATTGTGTTATGGTGTTGGCATTTGTTGTGTTATCATTTATATTTGCATATTTGGTTTACAAAGTTTAAAGTTCAATAATCTATATTACAATTGATTCATCCCCTCCCCCCCTCTCAGTTTTCTTGTGGATTGTTATTCCTAAAAATTGGTATCAGAGCTTGTGGTCCTTAGAGAGAAAGTTTAATAGCTTGAGGTGATCCTAAAGATGACTTACTATAGGAAGGATAGTCCGAAGTTTGATCCTAAAAAATTTGACAGTTGGCAGAACAAGATGAGAACACATTTGCTATGTCTGGGAATTGATTACTGGATGATCACAAAGAAGAATGAAAAGATAGTGACTTAGGATGAATTATAGAAGGCTAATGAATATCAGAAGAAGTTGTTTTCATGTAATATGGTTGCAAGGGAAACTTTGATCAATGCACTTTCAGAAGGATAATTCACTAAAGTAAAGGACTCGGATTCTGCACATGAGATCTGGACAAGATTGGAAGCATTATATATTGGAGATAAGTTTACAAAGAAAAAAAAGCTACAAAATTGGAAGACAAAGATGGAATCGCTGAAGATGAGAAAAGATGAGAACATTAGAGCATATAGACAGAGAATTACTAAAGTGGTTACTGGTATTAGAAACTCTAGAGGCACTTAGAGTGAGGAAGAAGTGATTGCAAAGATACTCAGATCTTTGACACCTGCATATATAACCAAAGTAAAAGCTATAGACAAGATCATACCTTTGACACCGAACTTCACCGGAGAGATGTTGATTGGAAATCTAACTACATTTGAGCCTGTAGAATTGGGAAACACTTTACCTAAAGTTGAGTTAGCATTCAAGGAAACTGTGCACAAGAAAAAAAAGACCTTATCTGGAAATACAAGCACCAGCACTAATGACCTAAGGGAAGAACTTGGATGCTATGCAAATGAATGGGAATAGATACATGAAAAAGAAAGAAAGTTAGATGAAGTTGTGGCACTGATTTCTAGAAGAGAAAAGAGAGTTAAGGGAAAATTTGAAGGCAAGTTACCTCTGAAATATTTTTCATGTAACAAAATTGGTCATTTTGCATCTAGATGTCCTACAAGAGTTCCAAAGTACAAACCTCAGTTTTTCAAGTCTAAGTATTCAAAAGAAAAGGGATGTTATTATGCTAGTGAGGGTATATCTAATGATGATGATGGTGGTGACTATGATGAAATCATATTCATTGCTATTAAGGATGATGAACCTATGCATGAAGAAAAATCCTTAGTATCTTGTGTTGAAAAGAAATATGAATGGGTTATAGACAGTGGTTGTTCACATCATATGACTGGAGAAAAAAACAAGTTTGTGAGTTTGAAAAGACATGATGGTGGTGTTTTCAGATTTGGTGACAATACTCCTAAGCTTATTATTGGAGTTGGATCTATGTTTTTGGATGGAAAGACTAACACTGACAATGTATTACTTGTTGATGGAATTAAGCATAATATGTTGAGTGTTGGATAGTTAGTGGAAAAGGGTTATCAATTGAAATTCATTGATGGGAAATGCTCTATCAGAAATAAAGCAGGAGACTTGATTGCATCTGGTACTAAATCTAGAGGTAATGTATTTGAATTGAACACATCTGAAGCTTCTTGTTTTATTACAAAGGTTGATGACAGTTGGTTATGGAACAGAATATTTTGTCATGTTAACTTTGACAACATTGTGAAGGAAAGTATGAATAAAGCAATAAGAGATCTACCTAAAATTGTGAAGCCATCTAACACTATGTAGAGAGTGTGTTATGGGGAAGTAGACTAGAAGCACTTTTAAAAGCAAAGCTTATTCAGCAAAAGGGAAGTTGGATTTGGTACATACAGATCTGTGTGGTCCTACAAAAACAAGATCATACTATGGTGAAAGTTACTTTATACTATTTTTTGATGACTTTTCTAGAATGCTGTGTTTTACATACTTGACAGAAAAATATGAAGCATTTGAAAAATTCAAGTTATTTAAAGCAAAAGTTGAGAATGAATCTGGTTTGAAGATAAAAATGTTTGAGATTAGACATAGGTGGTGAGCTTACATCAGATATATTTAATTCATACTATGAAGAGCATGGAATATACAGACAAACATCAGATCCTAGAGCTCCACAATAGAATGGGATAGCAAACTGAAGAAATAAAACTATATTAGATGTTGCAAGGACTATGTTGCTGGAAGGAAATGTGTAACATGTTCACTAGAGAGAGACAATTGGGACTGTTGTGTACACCCTGAACAAAATTTAGATCAGAGAAGGTACAAGTAAGACTCCTTATGAATTATGGTTTGATCATACACCTACTGTAAAATATTTCATAATATTTGGAAGTAAATGTTATACCAAGAGAGATGATGAGATAGGAAATTTTGATGCTAAAAGTGATGAAGGAATTTTTCTTGGTTATTCCACTAAGATTAAAGCATATAAATGTTTCAATCTGAGATTGAGAAAGTTGATTGAAAGCACCAATGTGAGGATAGGTGAAAATTTTTAGATTCAGGAAAGGATGTATGATTGTGGTCAGATTACATAAATGAAAGAGGTTATTGTTGATCCTAAAGAACCTTTGATGATTGAAAATGACATTGAAGATTAACAGACTGAAGCTACTACGACACTGAAGAAACCAAGGTATGTTAAGAAGAACCATCTTGAAGATCAAATTATTGGCGATGAAAGTAAAGGTATGATGACTAGATCTAGAGCTAGAGATGAAATTTGTTTGTTTTCCCAAGTTGAACCAAAGACTACTGATGAATCTTGGACTAAAGCTATGGAAGAAGAACTTGAACAGATAAAGAAAAACAATACTTGGGAATTGGTTCCAAGACCTAAGAACAAAAATGTAATTGGTACTAAATGGGTTTTCAGAAATAAGATGGATGAGGAAGGAACAGTGGTAAGAAACAAGGCTAGACTGGTATGTAAAGGCTATTCACAACAAGAAGGAATAGACTATGAAGAAACATTTTCTCATGTTGCTAGATTGGAAGTTGTGAGATTATTTCTTGCTTATGTTGCACATAAAGACTTTAAGGTTTATCAGATGGATGTGAAGTCAGCATTCTTGAATGGTGATCTAGAAGAATAAGTTTACATTGAGAAACCTGATGGTTTTCCTTTGACAGATGATGAAAACATGGTTTGCAGACTAAAGAAGGCACTGTATGGATTGAAACAGGCACCCAGAGCATGGTATGCAAGACTGGACAAATATCTACTTCATCTTGGTTTCAGAAAAGGTAATGTTGACTTTAATTTATATTTGAGAACTGATGAAGATGGAATCTTAATTGTAGAAGCTTTTGTTGATATTATTTTTTAAGGCAATGATAAGATGAGTAAGAAGTTTGCTAAAGAAATGGAAAATGAATTTGAGATGTCAATGATTGGTGAGATGAAATTTTTTCTTGGTTTGCAAATTAATCAGAGTAAGAATGGCATTTTTATATCTCAGACCAAGTCTCTTAAGGAAATGTTGAAAAAGTTTGGAATGGAAGATTGTAAACCTATTGGGATACCTATGGTGACTGGACACAAACTGACTAATAGTGATGAGACTCAAAGTGTTGTTCAGACAAAGTATAGATCGATGATTGGAGGTCTACAATACCTAACTCACACTAGACCAGATATTACCAATGCAGTTGGAATTGTGGCTAGATAATAGGAAGATGCTAAAGAGACACATTTTGCTATTGTAAAAAGAATTTTCAAATATTTGAAAGGGACAATAGAATATGGATTGTGGTATGAAAAATCAGAAGATTTTACTTTGCAAGATTATACTGATGTTGATTGCACAGGTAATATGGATGAAAGAAAGAGTACAAATGGTGGTGCATTTTTCCTTGGGAAAATATTGGTTTCTTGGTTGAGAAAGAAGAAGAACTGTATTGCTCAATCTACTATTGAGTCAGAGTATGTTGCTTCTGCAATAAAGTGTACACAAGTTGTTTGGATGAAACAAATGCTAAATGACATTGGAATAATTTTTGAAGAACCAGTGGTTATCCATAGTGATAACACTAGCATAGTGAATATGTCGACAAATCCTGTAATGCATTCAAAGACTAAACATATTTCTATTAAGTATCATTTCTTGAGGGAGAAGGTAGCAGATAAAGAGATTAAGTTGGAGTACATTAGCACAAAGGAACAAATAGCAGATATATTTACTAAACCTTTGCCAAAAGATGCTTTTGAATATCTTAGAAGCATGCTTGGGGTGATGGCCCCTCCCAGTGGTAATTAATTGATGTAGATATGTATCAGTCCAGTGGATCTTAGAGCTATATCATTCTCTAGACTTGATGTATGGATCTACTCCGTAGGGGGAGTAATTGCAAGAGAATACTATGGAGTACATTTGGGTGATCTTGCACCTGGATGATGGACATGAAGGTTTGAAAAAGATACACCTTATAGAAGACTACAGATGAGTTATGGCACCCTTTGCCATTATTGCCAAAGGGGGAAGGAATCTATGTGAAAATCACTACTGTTTTAAGAGATTTGTGTTGAGTATATTGAGAAGATTGTATTGAGAGAGAGTACTTTTGGGTTGATACATATGGATTTCTCTATATGTTGTCATCAATGCCAAAGGGGGAGATTTTTGTATGATATCAATTTTTGGGTACTGATCATACTGTTGATATTCATGTTTTACCACTGATGTCAACATATGTTTCTGTGGAGAGGACAGAATAGTTACTTGACTGGAAGAAGTGTACGGACACTGTATGAATGATTCAAAATGATCAAAGTTGGAATTATATAGAAGGATGTGTGTTGACCTTATTCCTAAGGCCACTTGTCTTTATGTTTCATATTACAGATGTTACAGTTGATTTTGTGAAGACTGGTTTATGGACTGTAACTATGATACTGAATAGAGCAGGTCTCTGTGTTTCGAGTATATCATTCTAGAAAAGATATTTCAGATGAGGAAACCTTATTGGTGGATAGATGACATATATTGGAATAATGGGTTGAGTTTTATTGTTGTTTGATGACTGGTGACGTCAGTTGTGGCATGTATTATGAAGAAGACCTATTTGGTGGCAGACTTCAGACATGTAGTGTGTAAAATGAATTGTGAGTGTGGATTACGGATCTGGAAGTATAAGCAATGAATTATATTTGATGTTTACTTTTTATAGGTACTGTGTGTATCTTAGCAAGGGGTTATATAATTATTTTGTATATTGGAAAGCCATAATTGGCCGACCTAATTGATTATTTGTATATTAGGAAAGCTTAATTGGTCAACCTAATGAATTATTGTAAGAGGGTATATATGAGTGATCTTTTCTTTTGAAAAGATGAGACAGAGATTGAAAAGAGAAAGAAGTGAAAGATGCGAGACTTATTTGGCTGCTGGATGTAGAGCAGAGTTTATAAGAAGGGTACTTCATTGGAACTGACCAAGCAAAGATCATTGCTATCAGACAGTTCACTAGATTGTGTATTTTCTATATACACTTGTTCATAATTTGAATCCTTGAGGGTGGCTTTAACCTTCTTTGGGCACTAAGCCTACTATTTCTTTTGACTCCTAGTAGGGTCTGTCTCCTAACAGGGACTATGTACTGTAATATTGTAACAAGCTCCTAACAGGGCTAAATATTTTAACAGGGATACTATACTCTTAGTACATTATTTGTGGGTGTTAATTCCCACCGGGGTTTTACCTTTAACAGGGTTTCCTCAACAACAAATATTGTGTTATGTTGTTGGCATTTACTATGTTATCATTTACATTTGCAGATTTGGTTTATAAAGTTTAAAGTTCAATAATCTATATTAGAAATGATTCACCCCCCCCCCCCTCTTAGTTATCTTTTTTATTGTTATTCCTAACATATACAACATAAGAAAGATAAGAGTAAGTCTCCAACCATGATGAAAAAGAAGGTACAACTACAACAAGGATCATCCAAGCAAAAGTCATGAACGTCGAATCTCAATGGTAATAAGAATCACTACCACCCAACCACGTGAAACCAAAGGTCCACTCCCACTGTGTTGAGGAGATAACAACAGGCCCACACACATGGGAAATAACCAAATAAGCAAGACTAATGCAAAGGTACACTGGATAAAAAGGTAACAAGAAGATTTCAAGGTTAAAAGTATGAAACATCAAGAGACAAAGAAAGTGTACCAAATACTCATGTAGGGACTTAGGACACATATAAGGAAGTGTCATCACATAATTCTACCCTTGAGTTACCCTAGTATCCCCTCTAGACCCTGGCCCCCAAGTGAATCTATGTGACTCAGTAATCCTTTTATACAAACAAGGATTCTAACCATGCAAGACCTCGATCAAGCATCTTCTCCCACTCTCATCCTTAGCCTATACTAGCACTCAAGGCATGGGTGAGGCACATATTTATCTTATTAATATTTTCTCTCAATTATTTCATTAAGTTGTCACTTATTAGGTCACTTACAATGAGTTACCCTAGTAGCCTCGTAGGGCTCTGACCCCCATTGCAAGCCACTTCCCCTTTATGCTCCTAGATAACCTACCCTAATGCTCCCAGCCACAAGACCAAAAGAAGATAAAGCCAAAACCATAAAAGGCTTCTTGTAAAGAATTAAATCATGAAATTCATCAATAAAAATTTTGGAGCATAACAAAGAATAATACATCCTATACAAGGATCCAGATTGTCCATCTAATAATGGCAATCTCATAAGTCATCCATCCCATGATGGATATCTCAATAAACAATTACCAAATTCTCTAAATCTCATATCACCAAAAAAATGATCCTCAATAGCATCAAAATAATCTCTCTCCAACATGGAGAAAATCATAATAAAAAAATACCATCACTCAAAACATTGAACAATCATAGTAGAAGAAATAAGGTGACCAAGTGAACAAATCGTAACTCAACACAATATTGGTTGTCACCTCTTATGGTAAAATAACATAAAGATTAGGGACTCAAGGAAAACATGACATCTCTCATAAATGTACCCAAGAAAACACATGAACGAATCGTGACATAAATAGGTTATGAACTTTCCACAATATGAAACCCAAAGAGCAAAAAGGCATCAAATCATAAGATAGTACAAGTCCGAAGACAAAACTCACCTAGGGTAACAACCTACCCACACTGACACTTAACAACACCAAGATCACATGAGAGAATACATGCATGCATTTGACATATTATTTAACTCCATTTATATAACATCATGTTATTTATTAAAATACTCTTAAGTCATAAATGGCTTAGTTAATAACATAAAGTTTGCACATGGAACATATATGGTGTTTTAGTGAATCTCTATGATCTTTAAAATTAAATTATAAATTTATTAGATCAATCATATTAATTATTTAATAATTTTCAAACTGATTATTTTTTTAATTAATAAGGCTTAATAACAATTTTAACTTTATAACAGTGAGTTTTTGTGTATTTCTTCTATGCACATCAGTCGGTAATTTGAATGGTATAATCTCATATGAAATGATATGGATCTACAACTTATATCACTGGAAAGATAATTTAATTTCACATATTTTTCATTCTTTCCAATCTTAAAGATAAGGTCATTTAAATGGTCTAAAAAGTAAATATCTCTAACAGCCATGTTCATGAATGAAATTTACTAGTTTGGTAGAAAGACCATAAATTTGTTTTGAACTGGTAGATCATCATAAAACTTAGTGAAAACATTCATAACAGTATTATTTAAAATCTCACCAAAGTGATTTTCCTATTTATATAATTAGAAAAATTTATGGATGAATGTTCATCAGACTTCGATTGAAAATCCAAACTCAAATAGGCCTAATTTCACTATAACAGCCAATATTTGACCATTTCTGTATTAAGGAACTAATGCAGAGAGATAACTGGAAACTCATCAATCACTAGGATCCTGATGATCTAATCTCCCTTCAACAAATGAATAACTTGTTAGAGGAAAATATCATCTTTAAATCAGTGAACTATAGATGATAGGCTCCTCTATCAAAGTATCCTTGGTCCCTTAACCTTATATTAAGGTCAAACCAATAGTATTTCCATCATTATCATAGTAGTACTAACTCATAGACACTTGATCATATCCACACTCTAGATTTCAAATCAACAAATACTGATTCATGCAAAGTTCATTCTCTACAACTTAACATAACATCATCTTTTTCAGGGCTATCAACCACATTCAATCAGAAAACATCTTTTGCGATCTATTTAACACCATTGTTAATCAACTAACAAGAGTTTCCATTGTCTGTGACTGTCCTAGTTTGACAGTTTTGATACCTTATATTTTGTTATTCACCACTTTCATTATAGACATAATATTAACAATCCCTCTGGTGGAGTTGTTCAAAACTATAATTTTTAAATCATATCCAAAGGATAGAAAAATCCAACAGTTGAATTGTGAGATAGCTCCCCATACAGAGACCCATTTTTACTGTCATAAACAAGAAGTAAAACATCAAACCCTACCTAGGGCATCTCATATCTTTCTCAAAACACATCCAAATGAAACCAAACCAATTTCACATTAATAATTTTTTAGTCTAGTTTCAAAATCTGTAAGCCATTAATTTATCCAATCTATATATCATTCGACACAGACAAATCACTGCCTACAACTCTAATGGGGATCTTTAAAAACTAGTTTTCATTTAAATCTACATAAATTTCACAAATCTCAATGAAAATGACTCAAACAAAAGGGAAATGAAAGCTACTTCACATATCTTTCCAATGAATCCATTTAGGTTCTTAAATGCCTCCCAATTTGTCTGTAAAAAATGATGCAATCTGACTGTAGTCAGGGAATCTCAAATCTGCAAATACCCACTTTCACCAAAATACTCATAACTTACTCCAAATTGAATGAAATTAATCCAAACCAAGACAAGAAGGTGTAGACGTCCAAATTCGTCTTTAAATTAATTTAATTAATATTTTCATAACATTATAGTTAATTTTAATTAATTATATTTTTTATATTCTTCTATCTATTTAATTAAATTTATTTAATTAAATATAATTCACTTTCCTTAGTATTTAAATTTAATTTAAATACCATCCCCTTTAATGTATTAAATATTATTTATATAAATTTCCCTCACTAATCCCTTTTAAATAAATTTTAATTTATTTATTCCTCCACATGACTTAATTCTACTAAACCATAATTAATCTAAATCTAATTTGAATTAAGCTAATTTGAACCTAGATCCTACCCTACCTCACATCACTCTCACCAAATAAACCTATTCACTAATTAACTAAGGTTAATTAGGCTAATTTATTGATTCCTACACATATTAGTCTTAATTATTTGCTCACACACGTGTGAGAAAATTTTCAAAAATTGTCTTTTTCCAAATAATCCTAATTTGGTGCCAACAAGGTTTCTTACAACCTTGATGACACTTTCTTACACTTTCTAAAAGTGTTTTATTGGACAAAAATCCTTACACCTCTTACAAGATCCTTCGCATGTGTACTTTAAGTACACCTTGACCCATCACATCAAAAGTTACTCGCACATGTGTGAGAAAAGTTGGCCTATTGCATGGCTTATGTGTCCCTCATGTGGCACCTATGTGGATGTCACATGAGCTCCACCTCATCCAAGCCCTCTCTATCCTCCAAAAAATCTATAAATAGAGGTCATTGTCAAGAGCAAATCATCTCTCATTTATGCCTTGTTATCATGCTAGTTTAGATTTTGAATTTTAGCTCATTTTTATGTTCTTGTTTTAGCTCATTTAGAAATCACATCTTAGGTAATCATGGAATGGATCTAGTTTATTTTGAATCTTTCATACCATCTTAGCTTAGTGATTGAAAATATCATTCTAGTCTAGCTTTGCATTGATCATCATTCACATTTGATGAAGGCTTGAGACAAGTTCCTTATACTTGTTCTTGAGCTCTTCATTTAGTTGCATTTAGTTTCAAATCTATAGCATGCATCATTAATCTAGTGGGATTTTGATATTGTGTTAGGAGAGCACACCCACAATTCTCTAAGAGAAAATCAACAAGGCCTTGGGTGCCCTTGTTCAGCTCATCAGAGGTTGTGATGGAATCACTTGTTACTTTTGTAGTATGCTTCTTAGACATGTTTAGTGTAGTTAAATGATTGTTATCTCTAACGTTTGCATTTCTGAGCGTGCTCCCAATAGGTATGATTTTAGCACATACATTTTGGCATGCCCAGTGGGACCCACATCCCTTATTTTTTCAAGAATTTCAAAATTTTTGCATTTTTCCATGATTCTAGAAAAGCGTTTTGCAGAGCCGTCTCCACTCTGAGATTACCGTCTATGTTTCTAGACTGTTGTCTGTGTAGATCACCGTCTTCGCCCAAGAATGGCCGCCTGCGCTTAAAAACTGTCATCTACGTAGAATGGTCGTCTGCGCTTAAAAATTATTGTCTTTGTAGAACTCCATCGCCTACGTAGATCGTCATCTGCACATTGTCATTATTGTCTCCGCATTTCTTGCATTTTAAACTAGTTCTAAGAGATGGGTATTTATTGAATGATTTCTTGAAACAATTTATGTATGTTTCAGACCAATTTCAGCACCAGGTCTATATTTAAAATATATCATTTAAGTATAAGATATTTTAAATATATACTTCTAGGATGTTTGAGAGTGGTTTCAGCTTCATAGGAGGTAAGATGCAGAATCTAGTTTTTGAGGGTTTTTAAGAAATTTTAGACTTAGTCAAATTTCAGGAATCAGGAATCAGCATATTGTTAGGAATCAAGTGTTACTAAGTTGTTTGCCTTTTCACAATATTTCAAGGTTGAAGACTTTAAAGATTACTAATATTTTTCATGCAGGTTTCCTTGGATTTTAATGGATTTTGGGAATAAACTTGTATGCTTAATCATTAGTCTTTGGATGCATGTTGCTTAAGGAATGAACCACATACAATCTTGAATGCATAAGGGAATGAACTTCACCATTCTTGATTGACTTAAGATAAATGAAGACCCTTTTTACAAGCTTTCCTCATTGTTGTGTGGGAAATGAATTGAACTTGCATGTTTAATCATGCTATTGTGTCTTTTTCTTAGGTAGAAAACATGTAGTTTCTTTAATTAGCTTCAATTTGGAAATGAAATCTTCTTGGTGTGTTTGAAGAAATATTTTCAACACTTCTTTAGAGCTATTTTGTCATTAGATTAGATCCCTTAAAATATGTGAAACTATGATTAAAATATAGTTGTATCCTCTCCCCTCACCTTTGTGGAACTTGGGTGAAGAGAAAGCTTAGCTTAATCAAACTTCTAGAGAAGCATGTCTAGAGGGTGTGCTTCCCCTTTAGAGGACGACCTCAAATCGATCATCCCTTCGGCCAGTATAGAAATAAAGTGCGACCCAAAGGTCCGCTTTATCCCTTCAAGCTCAAGAGGGTCATGTTCAATGGTAGTCCATACTAATTGAATATCCTCAACGTATTGGCATGGTTGAACTAGAGACTTAAGTGTCTCACGTCGTACAAATCGATTACGGGGACACCACAAAATCTTACTAGCAACTGTAACTTAGTAGCCTACCCAATTTACCTCCGAATGGTGACTTATTATAGTGTAAGGGGAGGGAAGATTATCCCCCCAAGATTCCCATCATACGTGTCCCAGGGTATTGTGTTCTAAAAGAGATCTTCGTAGCATGGCAACAATACCTGGCAAAAGGCAAAAACATGGGCACCCTTCCAGGGGTGACACTACTATGTAAGCCAAAGTACTACCAAGAAATGGGCCTATAATATTTCATGTGAAGCCAATTCCTTAAAGTAGCTATTTTTTTTATTGTCTTCATTGTGATAAACCAAGTAAAACATAAGTGGCTTGAAAGAGTCACTTGAACATACACAAACAAAATATTGCACTTTTATCAAAGTTCCCCAAAGTCACAATTGCTTGTCTCCTACAAGGTTGCTTTGTCCCTTCCAGGACTATTTTTAGACATGTTTTTTCAATAACTATCAGTTATGCCCAAAATATGAGTCAAGGTATACTTAGCGTAGTCAATGCCTTTGATGTATGTTTAAAATCAGTTCTTTCCAATGAACAAATCAACCTAAAAAGTCCAAAATTAGTCAGAATCCTACATTGTCATCTCCACATCAACCCACTTCTTCATCATCATCATGCTTCTTATCCTAATCACCTCTTCCAAGTCATTTTTATTCTTCTCAATCATTCTAATTATTCCATCCTAAACATCCACAATCATCCTAATCATCCATCTAATCCACATCAACATCCTCTTTCTTAATCCAATCTAGTCATTCATCTTCCTCCAACCTAATCCAATCATCATTCTTATAATCCAATCCACTTGTCAACCTCATATCATTCTATCTAATCCTAATCTACTTCATCTTACTCTTCATCCAAAACCAATAACACCTTAATTATTCTTGTGTCTTCAAACATCCCCCATCGATATTTTAAGGTTCATCCATTCTTCATTAAAATCTTCATCCACATCTCCTTCTAATTCCAATTTTCATAAAATCTTCTAATTTTGGCTTAGGAGTGCCATCATAATCCTTGGACTTTAATCTCAGTTATCTTGATTGACCCACATCCAACCATAGTCAAGATTAAACCACATCAAATCAAACTTCATCTTTTAGACCTTCACCAATATGTTTCATCTCAAATCTTAGGTTGAAATATTTATCAAAGTGTTTCATAGACCCTCATCATTAGAAAACATCTATTTGAATCATATTTCTTTGAGAACATCAGTCCATCTCAAGTAATTAATTCTCTTAGTCATATCCTATTTTGCTTGGGATCATTAGTCTATCTCCAAGTAGAAGAATATATCATCATCCAAATCAATCCTTTGTTTGCACCATCATAGGGTCTTGTTTCA
>MU227775.1:1440813-1455984 GCA_018584345.1 Thuja plicata
ATGGAAATGTAACATTGGTTATTATTCCCCCCACAATGTACAATTCTCACTCTTATATTGTTGAACAATACTCATGTCTTCTTGTTAAATACCTTTAATGCTCCAAGAGAGGTGACACTATATAATTGATCCTTTCTTTATAGAAATAGACACCCTTCCTTGAATTCATGCTTCTTTTTTATTCCTTGATCACGATCATAACAAATTAATATATCTTTTTAATGAAAGTCATTTTCAGAAATTTCAAAGACCCGTATATATTCTGTCATAACTTTTGCATCCAAGACTTTCTCTCTAATCGCTTCGGTGAGATTCTTTGATGTTAGGATTTCACCAACATATCCAAAATTTAATAAAATCCAACGGTGCATTTGTGAGATATGGTCCTTTTACTGAGACTGTATTTTCTGAGACAGTCACACATTCACCATCAACAAACTACTCTCTTACATTTGCAACCTGGCTCTGATACCAAGTTAAATTTTAGGATAGCTGCAAATGTAATAGCACTCTATTTTGTATGTGTTTTCCAAATGCAACAATGGACCTCTTTCATTTATATTAGGAATGAGGCTAGGAGAGACATGTCCCTTCATGGGACATGTCTATTCATTATTATTTATAAGAAAGGACATGCCTCTTCCTATTAATCATAATTTAATCAATCTTATAATGTTTCATCAATCAATCATTAATTAAGAATAATATAATAATTTAATATTGAATATTAAATTTCATATGATTAATAATAATATAACATATATAATATATTATTATTAATCAACATGTATTATATATATTCTAATGATCATACAACTGAAGCTACAAACATTAACACTCGCTTTTGGTCTCCTTTTTCAGTATCTTTCGCTCCATCTCCTTCATCCGCAAGTGGTCCTCAGGAATTCCCAACCAAAAGTTGTCTACTCATGCCTCTCATCTTTGTTTGTTATTGCACTCCAAATTTGGAATGATTGAAATGGTGGTTGTTGATCACTAATCTTCTGCCAATTACCTTGATGCACCCTTAACCCCACACAAGGTTCGGCCATGGCCAGCAAAAGGACCAGACCGCAGCACCACTCCATGCAAACGCAGGATTTCATCACCCATAAAACCTCCTCCTTTATGTCTACATTGACCCTGTATCTATGTTCCGACTTCATGAACTACTCCCCAAGCAATAGGTCGATGATTTGCCAGAATTTTGGCTCATCCGAAGTGAAAACACTTCTCAATCTCTATTCAGAGATCTTCCCCAAAAAAACAATGTTGTTGCTTCACAGTAAGGAGGGTGCAATTTTTCTTCATGATCACAATTACCACACGATCTTTCACAACCAACTTCTCACGCCAAAAAAATGTAGAGAGGAATAATCCAGAAAAGCAAATCACCGATGGATTTAAATCCACCTTGCACATTTCACATGAGCCTCCTAGTCATATCAAATAAAAACCCTAAAAATATTGTGGACAATGGAGTGTCACCTCCCACCCACGTCTGCCTCAAATTGATCGGCCTCATTTCAAGTGCTTCTAGCATTAATGACATGGCAGGCCTTGAGATGGGTAGTGGCTAAATAGCCAACTAAAACATATCCTTTATAGAGAGAATGGTGTAAAAAAAATTAAGTGTTTCTTTTGTAAGAGGATATGTTTTAGTTTGCTGTTTAGATGTTTTCGAAAGATGGCATTTCTATCAAATGAATGCAAAAAACTCAATTTCCATTAGCATTAATGATGGTAATTCAAATGGGTTTGAAATTTGAATTTAAATTGAGCAAGATGAGGTCAAAAATTATTCCAAAAGATTAAGCCCCCTTAAGTCTTCAAACATCACTCCAACCTTTTGAAAAGATACCACCCATTTAGAAAGAGTGTTTCTTATGTGATTTCCTTCTGAAGAATGTATGATTTTAAAATTTTTAAAACTGGGCAAGCTTCTACTAAATAATGTTCACTATCTTTCCAATCTTTCAAGCCTGCATCTTACCCTCACCAATGACATTGACAATGATCTGAGAATCGCTTCCAAATGCGATTGTTCAACCTTAATCTTTTGTGCTAGCTCTACCACCAATAGAGCCACCTTCACCTTTGTATCATTGTTTGTCTCATCTTCCAATTTACTTGTTGTCATTTCCAAAAGATTGTCTTCCATGTAACGAGCTACACATCCCGATCCCGAGGGACTAGGGTTCCCTTTAGACACACCATCAAAATTAATTTTTAACCATCGTCTATCAAGTTTCTCCTACTTAACTTCCTACCTTACATCTTAAATTGGATTAGCCCTTGACAGCCCATAAATGGGCACTAATGGACCCATTGTTGATAGCATGCCTAAAGAACATTTGGAGGTGCATAGAAAGCCCTCAAACACTTCTGATCACCTTAATTTGTAAGCAAGAATTTGAACAATTTTGCTATATCCTTAAGATAACCAATAATGCATTAAAGAACCCATCTAAGCAATATCACTTTTACTCATCAAACAAAAAATTATTAGATTGGTTCTTTTTTTTAATATATATAAATTACTTGTAATAATAGTGATAGTACACAAAATTCTCATATTAAATGAAACAATTGGTATACATTTCTTATCTACAATATATTTATAATTTATTATTTATAATTTTATTTAGTCATAATAATGTTATATTAAATACTATTTTTATTCTTATCTACAATAGATTTGTAATTTATAATTTTATTTAATCATAATAATATTATATTAAATACTATTTTTATTTTAGAAGTGTCTGTTATGAGTAATAAATGTAATTTTTAAAAACTTATATTTTATTTATATTAAAAGTGATAAATAGAGTTTATTAATATTTAAACTAAATATTTTGTATTTCATAGTATAATAATAAATTTACAATTAGATATAATTTTTGATTGCTTACAATTATATATAATTAGAATAAGAGTATATTAAACATTAAATTATATTTTAAAAGTGTAGGTTATAATTTTTTAGGAAAATTTATAATTAAAATGAGAAGAAAGTTCAAACATTTATCTCTATTTCAAACTTTTATTCAGATTATAAATATTGGGATGGGGGCCTAACTCCATTAACAAAAGCATGGTATGGTAAAACACAAGATCACAAAAGATCAATGTGAACCAAAACAAAATGAATAGTCTTACCACTTATAGTAACAAAATCTATGATACAACCAAAGATAAAATCAACCTTTCAACACATGGTTGTGTTGATGAATTTAACTTTCTGAGTTATTTCCCTTCTAGGTTAATCTTAAAGTCATTTGTAGAGAAGGTTATTTTTCTTCCTCTTAACTTTTGTCCATTCTTGGTTGGAATGAGGAGATGACTCGGGAATTTCTTCAACTGTTCCATTTGTATTGGCAACAAATTCTCATGTGCCCACATTAACCGGAAGCCATAGGGGCCCAGAAGAATCTGTAATATTTTCTGCCTTTCTGGAGGTAATGTTCGTCTTAGGAGAATTCAGAGCCATTGGAATCTAAGAAGAGGCAACCCTTTTACATTTATGCCACCTGTGGGGTAAGAGCTTGCACGACACTCAGGTTCGTTCCCAAGAAGATTTGAAGGAGCTTCAATGCAATAATGATGTGGAAGAATGTTTGTCCACCAAGATTTATGCTCAAATTTTTCATTATTTCTAGAGCAGTTATTGCCCTTGCATCCACTTTCGAAGCATCTTCTGCACCAGAAGGGCAAGCCTTCCTAGTCTAGAGATTTTGCCCAACTACGATCGCAAATCTTGAAAGGGATGTTCACAAGATCTCTTGAAATGTCCATATCGACAAGGATGCAACTAAATGTTGTATGGGTGAAGTTAAAAAAGCCTGTATCAACAGCCAAAAATTCGCCCAAAGAGTCACCAATAGCTTCAAAGCAATTCAAAGCAATCCTTAAATCAGAACTACAGTAGAATATTTGGAAGGCATACCCATACAAATTTTATCAAAAACGATTTAGTGAGAGGGATGAAATCTAGATACCAAGATTTGAGGAACAAATTTTTCCACCAACACTATGTTCACGAAAGATGGCATCTCTATCATGTTTGCAATCAAACACCACAGTGAAAAACCTTATGCACAAGAATAAACTTCTACATTACCTTTGGGGATGGATAGGTTGTCATACAAATATAATCCAACTATAAACATATGAGATTTTTGGCCTGATTGAATTGACCAATCAAAACATTGGAAATGTAAAGCTACTCTCTTTTCGTCGATCATCTCAGGTCAAAAGTATATCCCCATTGCCTATGACCCTGCGAGCGACAACAGCCTGAGTTGGCCTAGTGGTGAAGTACTCTTGAAATAGAGGTCACAAATTCAAATTCTACAAGGGGACATGGTATGCACATCTCGTTTGTTGCATAGTTAGGTGCCTCCCATAAGGAATACGAGGTAGTCTCGTATCACTGTCGCCATATGTAGACCCAAAATCAAATGGTTGTTGTCGTGGACTATAAAGGGACCTTTCCTTTTCCTTTCCTATGTGAAAGATGAAAATTGTGCAAGCTTGTTTGTCAGTATACTAGATGAATCAATTGTCATGCAAGGAGGGTGAATGGAGGTGCCACTACCACCTAAATCAGCCTAGGAGAAGTGTTTTAGTGCATAGGGTGAAGGGAAGCAAGGAGTCGTTATTCAGAGCTATGGCACGAAGAAACCTGCTGCCTTGAGCCACAACCCAAGCGCCTGTCACTTGAGGAAACAACACCCAAGTTTGAGTGAGGAGATCCAACAAAAGAGGCGCCATAGGGAGCATCCTCTCTAGAATGAACAAACAGATCAATGGGCAAAACAATAGAGAGTTTTGGCATCCTAGCAGAAAAGAAGTGCTTGAAATTTATTCATGTTTGATAAAAAAGTATATAATTTAATTCTTTATTATTTAACATTATAAATTAAAATTAACTATCTAATTATATATTAAATAATAAATTGTCTACAGTATTATTCATGTATATTTTACTTTAAAATTAATTATTAATATTTTATCAACTTTAATTAAAATATATATTATTTATTAAAGAATACTTACTTTCACACACAAATATCAAATAGTATGAAAGAAGGCATCCTAAACTAAATTATTAATATTTACTTTTTAAAACTCATTTGAAATATTATAGAATTTAACAATAATTTAGTTTTGAAATTTGTAATTAGAATAGTTCTATAAAGACTAATAGTCTTATTTCACTTTTAATTTTTTTAAACAATTTTTTTTTTAATTTTTGAAGTTGGCTCTCTACTTTTGAATTTTAGTTCTTTCATTTGAATGAAACTTCTTCCATCTCTCTCATTTCTTGGGATAACAAATCGTTAGCTTAAAAGGAAATTTTACATCTCTTTATTGTTGATGTTTTGTAGCTTTTGTTGGATAAATCCTATGAGACTAGTGTGTGTGTGTGTGTGTGTGTGTGTGTGATATATAATATATATAGATATCTATCTAAAATAGTATTAGGAGAAATTAATATAATAATGATTCAGAGATATTGTGTGTGTAGTTACATAATCAATTGTCATTATATTAATCTCATAATAATGAATAGACATGTCCCATGAAGGGACATGTCTCTCCTAGCCTCATTCTCAATATAAATGAGAGAGAGATTGCTGCATTTGGAAAACACATACAACAAAGAGTGCTATTACATTTGTAACTATCCTAAAACTTAACACTCATATCCTCATAAAAGCGGATTTGAAAAAAGGTTTCCCTAAAATCATTGAGCTAAATTCAGAGGGATGATCACACATGCAAGAGCTTGATTATGACCAAATTATCTATTGACAAGGGTTGCAAGGGTTGCAAGAAGAACAAAATATACCCCAAACACCTCAAAACACACAATATTCCTTCATCATAACCAAAGAAAATAAATGTCCAACAAAAGAGGAAATGCATAATCATGTTCAAGATAAGTGTAGAGGGAAGTAAGACAACAAAACCCTTTTAATGGAGAGGGAATAAAAAAAGTATAATGCAAGTGATTTGAGATTGAGAGAGAAGAATGAATTAGGACAACTAATAACAAGTAACTTAAAAAGATATAAATCCTCAAAAGATGAAGTGGTCGGCCTTATGTCTTCTCTAGCATGTAAAGCTCCAAGCAATTCTGAAGGCATTATTCTATTTAAAATTTGGCTCGTCCAATTCAAAGATAGGGTGATCCTTATTTTGTTAAAACAAACTAAGGATCAACAATTGAAGGAGAAGACTAAGGATGAAGATAGGTGAAATATTTGGGTTTGAAGTTTTGATAGGCTCAAATTGTAGCCTTTTAAGATTGTCTCTAATCATTGAATTTTGTTTTCTAAGTCTCATCCAATATATTTAATTTTCAACATTATTCTCATACTATTTACATTTTATAAGTAAACTATGATATGTTTTAAAAATAATATAACTTTATTATTAAAAAAATTAGAAAACTAATTATTTTTTAATGACAATGGTAACAAAATCATATTATATGCTAGTGTTGTCCCTGTGCAGAACGATGATGTTGTCCTTGCTTTAGCGCTTTTGTCTTCTAGTGCTCTTGGTTATGCTGGTCATGGTTCTCCTGGGAGGATCTTGGGGTATGATAGTGGTGCCAGTCCTGCCCCTCCTGTCGCTGGGATTGTGACCTGCCCTTTAGTGGGCTCTTCTGGGTCCTCTTTGGACTGGAAGAAGGATGTTGAAAAGGTGGAGGGTGGATGGACAACATTTAAGGGAAAAAAAGTTAAGTCTTCCACTCCATTTGATATGAACTTACGTTCACATAAAGATGGGAAAAAATGTAAATCTTGATTGCCTTGTTTGTGGCTGGTTGGGCCTTTTTCTTTTTGGTTGGAACTATGGTTAGTTCCTTTGGCTTGTTTGGTGGGGCTCCACAGTTGTTTTTTGGTGTTTCTTTGACCTATCTTTTGCTGCTAATGTACAAGGTTTCGGGACCTTTCAAATCCTGTTTTTACTTAATCAGAACAAAATCATATTTAAGCTTTCATTCCATTATTTTCAAATATGGTCACAAAAATTTATCTAAGGTTTCATTCCTTCATTCTTCAAATATGGGAATACCTTTGAGAAAAATCCTAAAAAGGAGATTAGTCTCACGAAAGGTATTGGCAAGATCAGATAGATTGGATGGAATAGCTAGGACCGAGCTTCTTTCCTTGCTAGCTTAATCTCCCTTCTTGTGGGTATATATGATTCCTTCATAAAAGACTCCACCCATTTTGTCCAATTCATCAAGGACATTAGATTGGACAATGGTGACATTTTGGTGAGTTTTGATGTTGTTTCCCTCTTCACCAAGGTGTCGATCCTTAACTCTATTGAGATTATCAAGCACAAGGCAAATCACGAGATCGCCTCCTTGGAGTTGTGCCTTCGATCTGCTCTTTTCCTTCCAAGGCATCATCTATGAGTACATATATTGTGTGGCTATGGGATCCCCCCTTTCCCCCATCATAGCCAACCTGGAGCATTTTGAAGAAAATTGACTTGCAGTCTTCGTCCCTCAAGCCAAAGTGGTGGAAGCATTACATGGATGACACCATTGTTTTTTGGCCTCATGGTCTAGAGATGTTAGACAAGTTCCATTCCCACCTCAATAGCTTAGCCTCTTGCATCTCCTTTTCTAAGGAGCTAGAATCTAACAATCAATCGCCTTTCCTAGACATCTTGCTCTGAAAGAAACTAGATGGCTCCCTTGGTTGTAGGGTGTTCCGCAAAGCTACATGTTCATGTGAATTTTATGCCTCTACAACATGTAGGAAGAAACGCCAAATATTGAATCCTTTCTTGAAAAAAGACACCACATATGCTAAAGAATGCAAAGAAAGATCATCGAGGTGACTCCAAGGTTCCTTCTTATTGTGGACTTAACTCAGTTTTATGATGTGATATGTCGGGTATCACAAAGGGACTTATGTTGTTCAATCAATGGATATCAACTACTTCAACTCTATTTCCAACCAAACAAAATGCAAAGGGAAAGGGTTTAGGAAATTAAACTATTCTACTCCTAGAATGCAAGAAACTGTGAATGTCTTTGTGACTACTAGACTTAGTTTAGTCATCAACATCAACCAAGCTAGTGTGATCTCCTAAGGTAGATGTAAGATGTTCAAACTATTACCCTTCCATTACATCATCCATCGATGCATATCAATGTGCAAACAATAATCAAACTAAAGCTCATAAATATGTCATTCATCCATGCAAGGCAAACATACAATCAGTAAGAAGCTTAGTTTGGTCTGAGCAAGTTCACCGAAAAGGCATCCAATACATCTTCCATTCAACTAAACACTACTTATAAACAACATGAAATAAAATCCTAATTTAAGTGAGGAAATGAAGAAACCATGCAATACTCCAAAGCAATACAAGTGATTCACCATACAGACCAACAATGAATTAGCAATTACTTTGATAGCATTATGGAAACAATTTCAACAAGTCTCTCCTCTTTACAAATGAGAGGAGAGGGGTTTATATAGGAGCCCCAATTACAATGAACAACGATGATCAATTTGAAACCAATGGCCCAAATTAAATCATAGAAAACCCTAATTAGGGTTGCTACAAACATTAAATGTTCATCCAATAACAATGAGGCACCATCTTGTTAGCCAATCAGAAAATTCAAAAGTAGGAGAACCAATAGGAAGACGCGTAGTCATCCAACAACTCATACTTATAAACATGTATGCCTCTTTCTCTTGCAATCTTTATTTTGATTTCACTTCCTTATCCTTAGGAATTCTTCATTGTTCTTGGAATTCTTTCTCCTAGACGTCTAGACCTTGTGGTAGCTGAATTCTTTGCACTTGGACGTCAATTGCTTGGAATTCCTTGTCTTCTCCATCTTTGGACTTGATCCTCTTGATTTGTGGAACTTATTCATTTTTGTTGATTGTGAATCTTGTTTTCAGTCCTCTTGGAGTGGTTAAACCTCATTTGAACTTGATCTCTTTGAGCTGATCCCCCTTCATTGCTTGGGATTCCCAGTCATCTTCATCCTCACGGGAATCCTCTTGATTGAATATGTCCATAAACTTGGTCCTGATATCTTAGCTTCCTTGGAGCAATTAGTTTCTCCATGTTGATCATAGACTTGTAAATTTTAGGGTCTTAGATGTTTGATGATGACAATATTTCTCATTTGTAAACCTTTCCTCCTTGCATAATTCGATCATCCTTGTGTGGCGAGGTTTTCCTCTCCCATTGTTTGGGACTTCCCTGATTTCTGTGTCTATTACCTCCTTGGCTCGAAATCATTTAGCCTTCATAGGGTCAAATTGGAGTCCCTAACGTGTTCTTGAATTGAATCTTGTTTGATCCTTATGGAAAATTGATGTAAATAGGGACAAGTTGATCTCCCTATAAGATAGTCCTTATTCTTCAAGCATTTAATCAAGTGGAAAGTTGCCCTCCATAGGGACATATGAATATCCTTGTAGCCTAGTCCCCATTTTGCACACCTTAGTCTCTGAGTGGAAGATCAACTCATATAAAGACTTTATGATTTACTCAAGATTCCCTTGATTGTTTCATCCTTGTTCTCCTTGCTCATTAGTGTCTCATACAAGCACTCCTGCAAAAGAAAAGAAGGCATGAAGTTAATGATCTTGTAAGGAAATCTAGTTGAGAAATTAACTTCAGACCCTACTATTCCTTAATTTCATCACTTAATTCAAACATCGTACGTTAGAATTAATCACATTTGAAGGTTGCAAATGAAACTTAGGACCAAATATGAGAGATTTAAAGTCTAAGGACAAGTCTGAAAAAATTAAGTACGAGGACTTTTCTGAAAACAAGAACAAGTCCATTTAAGAGCACAAAATAGTCCCTTTGCTGCTACAAACTTAGAAAAATTGGAATTTTGAAATTATGAAGTTTGAGAAATTTTACTGAGGACACATGTATGAAGACATGGTCTACAAATAGATGCAACCAGATTGTCAGGATATCAAAATCATGATTAAATTTACTCATTTGGACTTCCAAATGCAAAGATCAGACCCCTTGCTAATGCACAAACTCTAATTTTTCTGAGGACATCTGTGCAACGTCCAAAAACATTAGAAATCAATGCACCACTTTATTAAATATCACGTCAAACATGCACTGTGAAGTTTGGCAATGGAAAAAAAGTCCTAGGATCGAACCGATTTTTGAAACAAATTATGAGACTAAGTCTGAAGACACCCTCCTATTTTTAGAACTAGAGACTTGAACTTCACCAAATCACATCATACAATTAGTTGACTAGAGCACATTCCAACGAAGGTTTAAGGATTTAGAAGTGAAAAATACTCTTATAATAAGATGCAAATCTGATTTTTTGAGGACATGGTCTACAAATAGGCCTTACCTTGATGATTTTTCCCTCAAGACCTAGCGAAAATAACCCTCACACACTAAGCAATGATCTCAGATACGAATGGAGAACTTGGGATTTTTTTCTCTGATTTTTAAAAAAAAAAACGCCCGTCCTGGAGAAATTTCAGACTTAGGTCTGAAAACTAATGCATTTCCAGCCTCTTGGTTGCTTTAATTTGATCTTTGAACTCTGATTTTGTCCTTCAAACAGCTTGCAATTAATGTTGATGGGAATCAAAGACTTGGAAATATTCTTTTAATTTTTCTATAAAAATCGATTTTTTTGGGAGTTTTCAGACTTAAGTTTCTGAAAATAATCACTTAGGCCTCGTTTGTTTGGGGAATTGGAATTTGACTCAAAACCTGATTATCATAAAATCGGGTTTTGAAATTCTGGTTTTGCATCTTCCTGTTTTGAAAATCACGGACCCGACAGCGAAATTAAACTCGGTTCATAATTTTCTAAAACCTGGATTTCATTTTGAATTCCACTTATTTGCCCGGAAGATGGTGCCGCCCATTTTAGGGCCTAAACCGGGTTTTGAAGGCTAAACCGGGTTTGCAACATAGAGTCCCAAACGGTGGATTTCGGGAAAAAATGGAAGTCCCGCACCCAATTCCTGTCAAATTCCTGCAAACAAAAGGGGCCTTAGAGCTTTCTCTAGCACCTAGGTATTGTCTCAAAATTTTGTGCTAATCAGATTTCGTTCTTCAAACACTTCTGCCATTTGTCTTTTATAGTCTCAGATTTTCTCCTTGCAAAATCGTAGCTCCCATGGGCTTTTCAGATTTTGAGTATGCAGTCCTCTCTTTACACCACTACCTATGTTATTTTGGTTACACTTGAACTCCCTCCTTGTTGGCAGCAATTCCTATGGACCTATTTTGGGATTTTAGAACTTCACTCATGTTGGTCGATTTGGACCTTGACTGAATTCAGACTTCCTCTCAGACTTATGCTTCTTAGTAGCTCCTCTTCTACTTGCATTCAAATCTTCACAAATTGTCCAACTCTTTTTTAGACTCCAAGGCTTGGTCAACTCCTTTACATTGTATTTTATTTGTTGTTGGTGGTATTTTAAAGGTGTTTTCACTTTGTGTTGCACCCACACAGTCAATGTGGGATAAAAGTTTTGCCCCTTGAAACTCATGTATATTGAATTTTAATTCATTTCCCTTGCATTTCACTGAATTTTATTGTGTGTCTTCGACCATGCCTTCAAGGGAAATTCAACTAGTATAGGAACATATGATAATCCCACTTTGAAATCCATTTACTTACTCATCTTGCCATACCAAGGAAATACAATTAGTATAAAGACAACTCACTTCTTCATAAATTCATTTGATTCACTTCCATGATCCCCAAATAGGGAAATTCAATTAATATAGGGATTGATCCTTGATTGCTTTTAACCAAAATCCAAAGGGAAAATTGATGGGTTCAAGGACTAATCAATTTCAACTTTCACCTCTGCATTAATTCACATTATCCCTCAAGGGGAAAATCGACTAGCATGGGGACTAGGAATATTTCATGGGTATAGGGACAAGTTGGAGTCCATACTATCCAAGTCGAAAACATAGGTACCTAAGGACAAAGTGGAAATTTCACAAGGACAAGACTCAGTGGAGATTCTTCATGCTCAGGGACTTCACCCATTCCAAGCCAAAAGTTTCTAAGTGTTGTACTAGTGGAAAAACTATCCTTACAAGGACAAAGGGAAAATCTTTGTCAATAAGGACTTTCCACCCCACTTTCTCCTCCAAAAAAATTTAAGTGTAGAGTCCAGGGGAAAATTGACATGCATAGGGACTCCTTGCAATTTGTCCATGTTCTTTATGTCCTAGAGAAGAAATTTGACTCCCTCGAGGACTAGTGAGTTTAACACTTAGTTGTTTTGCTTGTAAATATCCCCCGTGAGTGGAAAAACGACCTCTTTAGGGACTTTAATGATTTCTTTAGTGGAAATTCACCTTTCCTATGGACTTTGGCCATTTTTGAGTGGAAACTCACCCTCCATAGGGATTTTGGCCACTTTGGGGTGGAAATTCTATTTTCACAGGGACAAAGTGCAATTTCTAAGGGAAAATTGGTTTTTATAAAGAATTTTCACATTCTAAGAGTGGAAAATCAATTTCCATTGGGATTTTGAAGTCCCTTTGCATGATTTTGTCATTTCAGCCCAAATTAATAAATGAAATATGTTATTATGGCACCTTTTGGGTTATTTGATTAATATCCCAACACTTAGAAATTTTACCTCAAATCATTACAACTTGACCTAGTGAGCCTTACCCTTGACACTCTTATTTGTACTTGCAGCCTTAATAACTTGATAACTTAACCACTCCCCAACATTTTAAGCTTTGAGATATCGCTTCTACTGCCAAAACCCTACAACTAAAAGCAAAAAGAGGGGCTCCCCTTTTGCAATCGGGCGATGTGTGAAAAAGTCACAACACTACCCACACTGATTTATATCTTCATTCGTGCTCTCATCACCACTCTAAGTTAAAACCATCTTATCTTTAAAACCTTAGCTTTGAGAGCCCTTCATATTTGTGACAAAGAAAACCTAAACCAATTGTTGATATATCTTTGTCATGTCTTTAGATTGAGTGGGTATTCTAAAAGACAAATTTCAAGAGCTTTCCTCCAAGCCAAATCCTATTTCCAGGTCATTTCCTATCTCATTTCTTCCCATTCCTTACTGATCCCTAGTGTCTCCCTTCCTTTTGTTAATGGCCTCTCTCATAAATTCTCCAAAATTATTCTTAAGAAGGGCCTTCATTGTGCCCCCAAACTTGTATCAAACCTAAGAAATTGTATCTCCTCTCTTAAAACCCCAAGGACGTCTTTTTAGATTCGGGAGTCTATAAGGTGGTTTGCTCTTGTGGCTCTCCCTATATAGGAGAAACAAGACACTCTTTTAGCACCAGAATTAAAGAGCATAGTGCAAACATCAAACATGAGCGCCTGCTTAAATCATCCTTAGATGAGCATTCTTCTTCGACCAAGCTCGCATTTGTCTTGAAAACACTCAAACCCTCTCTAAAGATGACAACTTCTACAAGAGGAAACTTAAAGAAGCCATAGAAATCTCTAATCACTCATCTAGCCTCAATCATGATGAAGAATGTGGATAGTCTTTTTTGGCATCCATTGTTATCTTCCCTCATTAGCCGCCATTGTTCTCTCTCTTGACCTCTCTTGTTCCCCCTCTGGTGGTCCTTCTTTCTTTCCCCTATTCAGGTTCTTTGCACTAAAATTGCATTTCTTCAAAATTTAAAATCTAGTTTTATCTTAAACTATTTTCAAAGAACTTCTTAATGTAGAGATTATGCTTTTTTTTTAAATTGACATTCTTAAAATTGATTTTTTTTAATTATGATAAAAATTAGCATTATTTTAAATATATTGTTTAATAGATTGAATCAACTTGTTTTTTTAGATTTCTAACATACATTTAGTTTATGAAATATAGATATTTTTCACCATAAATATGTGATTGTTTTAAACTTATATTTTTTTAATTTTTATTAATACATGTTATTATATTAAGAAATTTGTGTCACATTTTAAATTAATATGTATATATCATATGAATTAATTAATTATTCTTATAAATTAATAATTTTTTATTAATTAATTAAATTAGTAGTTCACAAATAATTTTTAAAAACCATATTTTGTTGACTAAAAAAACTATCGATACCTTTAAATTAAATTTAGAAAAAAATATTATATAATTTATGATTTTCAAATTAAATATAATTATTTAGTACAACTGATTACTTGAATTTTAGAAAAATAAAAACTACATAAACACCTACATCAATATAGTACATGAAAAAGAAGAATCAAAAGAATTTTAAATTCGTCAATTTCCATTCTATTGACTCTGAATATGTCCGACCATATTATCTGTTTCCTACAATACAATACAGTTTTTCAAAATTTAAATTTTTTTAATTAGGTTTTATTCATTTTCAGCAAGTAAAAATTACTATATTTTTAAATTTTAAAAGGTTGCACTACAGCATTGAAGAATAAATATGGCATTGCAGGAAAAGTAATTGAAAGAAAAGAAGAACAAGGTACAATACCAGCTGTTCTATTACAAGCAACCTCCCATAGTGGGTGTGGTGACTTTGATAAAATCTCTTATATCTCAAGAACACAAAGTAAAGGTGGCAGCCCCCCAACATCCTGCAACACAATGGGGCAGATTATTGCAGTAGAGTACGAAGCCTCCTATAGGTTTTATGTGATGGAGAACAGTGGGAATTGGAACCTGCCTTCACTTCTCTCAATCCCACAGGGGCATGTCTTAGTTGCCACATATTTTGGAGAAGGAAAGCATACATATTCCTTCAATGGCTCTGAATGGGTTTTATATAATATTTCTGCTCAACTGTCATCCATTCCAGGACAGGAGGTGATTGGTAAACATTATTTACTTGACAAACCAGATTATAATGGAGGACAGTACACTTGGGAAACATCTATGCCTCCAACCAGCCTGACTGCAAGGCTTCAAAATCAAGTAATTGTTGATCCAAATGGTGTTCCATGGCATTCTCTGGAGGCCACAACACACAAGGCTGGACAGTAAGTTGAACAAACCTAAATATTGGCATCTACTTAATAAAAGTTAGCAAATTTGTGGTAAAAAATGATAGGTTGGCAGGTTATCCGGTTAGCTGAAAAAACAACAGGCAGACTATCCAATCAATCACTGATCAACATTTAACCCACAA
>MU227775.1:1456044-1470460 GCA_018584345.1 Thuja plicata
GCTGAAAAAACAACAGGCAGACTATCCAATCAATCACTGATCAACATTTAACCCACAACAATTAGTGCATTACGGTCCATGTATAGATTTAAGTTCTTGGACAGTAACTACTGTATTTATATCAGTGTATCTGGTGTTCACTAAGTTGCCGATTCAGCTGCGGATGTGAGAATCGGGTGAGCGGATGCGTGAATTTTTTTTGGGGAATGTGTTTGGATGTATTTTTATATTTTTTTTTTAATATATTATATATACAAAGAAATACTATATATTACTATATATTATATATTATATGTTGAATATATAAAATAAGTATACTATATATATATATATATATTATAAGTATACTATATATATATTATATATATTATATGTTGTTTTTTAAATGGCAAAATAATGTTTTGTTTTTTTTTTTGGGCAATGGCCCGCAGATGCTCCCGAATGCTCTATGGATGCCTGCCGGAAGCGCATCCGGATGCGTTTGGATGCCTGCCGGAGGCATCCTCGGGCATCCGGATGCCTGGGATGCGCTTCCGGCTGGCATCCACTCCGGAATCAGCATCCACACGCATCCGCTCCCGCATCTGGCACATACCCAGGCGCATCGGTATCTTAGGTTGTTCGAACTTACATGAATAATGAGTCTTATATGAATCATAAATATATTGTGCAATTAGACTTCCACGTAAATAAATTAGTACATTGATGTATGCTGTTTAAGCCTTTTCGAATAGTTGTTTTGATTAAGATAAATACTTGATCGAAGCTATGAGTCCAAGAAGGTTTAAAAAGAACCCCAAAACCTTGTACATCAAAAAAAAAATACAACAACGTGGAACCAAGAAACACAATAAAATGGCCTTAAGACTAGAAAGACCTCAGCAAAACCAAACGGAGGTTCAACAACACAGAAACAGTCAAAACAGTCAAGAAACAGACAAATGTATGTCTTTCAATTTCAAATAGTTGTTAAGAAAACTGTAAATAATCAGTATATTACGATAAACATACTAGTTGTTCACATAAGAATCATCTGCATAAACTCTAAGTAAATAATGGGTGTGTTAACCGCAATACTACTGTATTTGGTATCTGTTGTTCAATAACTCCTGTATTTATATTAGTGTATCTGTTGGTCAATGTATAGATTTGAGTTCTTATCAATAACTACTGTGTTTATATTGGTGTATCCGTTGTTCAAACTTACATGAATAATGAGTCTTATATGGATCGTAAATATATTATGCAATTAGACTTTCATGTGAAAAAATAGTACATTGATCACAATATATGTCATTTAAGCCTTTTCAAATAGTTGTTCTAATTAAGATAAATGCTTTTGATCGGAGCCATGAATCACGTTGGGTGGCAATTTTGTAAGTCATTGTGACCATAACTTACAAAACTATGGATGTTATGCAACCGACAGTTTTTAGGATCAATTGCAAAACAATGGTTCCAGCCACAGCATGTGAGACACAGTCTCTCCTACGTCTCAGAAAAGGCTCCCCCCTCTTATTGCTACTGGAATCAACAAAACTCTTAACTACTATTTACACTTTAAGCTAAATCAGGGTGGGACATTCATCCTATTCTCTTATTTCAGAATAGATGTTACTATAACAATACAATCCTAAAGCAATAGTGTAATTCACTTACAAAGTATCTGTTAGAGCAATAATTCTGATAAACAAAAGATTAGACGTAAGAATAATCTTCAGCGTACCAACATTTTAAGTAACCTAGAAACTCATGAAAGCTCAAAGTCTTTCCATGGCTCCTTATGAGATTTTGAAAACAAGAATGAAACATATGTGAGCTCAAAGTCTCCAACACGTATTTCACCTTGCATGCACAAACGAAGAAAACAAAGCAGCACAAAGTCTGCAAGCTATTCTCTTATTTGAGCGTCCTATGTTAATCTCAGATTTAATAAGCAGCTCAAAGTCTGCAAGCCCAAATCTGAAACCAAGCTATAACTCTAAACGCAATATGCAACTCAAAGTCTGCAAGATTAAGTTCAAATCTCTTTTGAACAAAAGCACAAAACTCAAAATCAACTCAAGAAAATGTCGTCATATCACAGTTTGGATTAGCACAAAGTCTCAAAACAACCTGCCTCTTTTATTGAAAGCAATTTAATTTACATCCAAGCTCAACATCTTAGAGTAAATATACAAAATGGCAAAGTTTTCTTGCATTGCCAAAAGAGCACCCTCCTTTATTTATAGGTGAGGGGCTGAGAGAAAAAGGTGGGAGAAACCCAACAAACTTTGACTTATTCTAAAACTAACGCAAGTCCTAATGTACTTGACCTGCAATTCAATTACATAAAATAGCTTTACAGGTGTAAAGGTCGCCTACAATTACAATTTTGTTTCCATATTACATGTAATTTGTCAATAACAAAATTACAAAATGCATGATGAAAATAAACTAAGTGTCTGACAAGACACGACTCCTATTAGATCATCCTCTTGTCATTTCTCATACTGCTACAGGATGCTCCATGATTGATGTGCTCTGGTTTGGTGGAAACATCTCGAAGCGTGATTGCTCTGCATCATAATGGGTGTTACTGGGAAAGTACCTTTTCATATTTCATGACCATCTCAGTCTTGAAAGCATTCTATGCTCTCAATCACTCCATCATTTTCCCTTTCCTTGTATGGCTTTGTCAGGTGATTGTTCTCACTTTGTATCCTTCTGCAAAATAGGGCCAATGAGGGATTCCAGGTTTTTTTATGAGCTTTGCGGGTGAATGGGATATAAGCACTTGGTGTCTAAATGTTGTGCACATGCATATACATACAAGGGAGGGCCTTTCTTACTTGTAATCAGGGTTTTGAAATCCAATTACAAGTGCACTTGGGAAGGTTTATTGCTTGCAATCGGGCTTTTAAAACCCACTTGTAGGTTGGAAAGAGACTTCATTTGTGCTTGGAAAACACTTGCAATCGGATTTTTAAAGCCCACTTGTAGGTAAGGGGAAAAACTTAGCTCTTTTTGGCAAAATAAACTCACAAACAAGGATTTTAATTCCGTTTTAAAGTGGAGAAAATATGCATTTTTGAAGTTCTTTCTTTGGGGGAAAATCGTGCATTTCAACTTGAATTATTTTGGGGAAGAACATGTATTGTTTTTTGAAAACAATACTCTCAAACAATAAACTCCACAAATCTTGAACTCTTAAGAAAATCCCCAAATCCTTGCTGATTCGAATTTAGGAAAAGATCTCCAAATTGCTGCTATATAAGCAACAAAAACTTGACTAAATCTCCTCTATGATCAATGCTTTTTCAGTCCTCCATAATCCTCTGACAAATGTCCATGAATGCAAACCAGAATGCTTGAGAACAGCAACCTCCAAGACTGATTCAAACACCAAAACGGGGTTTAAATCTGCTATAGCAAGCCGACTTGCAATGCTTGCAAAAAACAGCACTTTAGACACTTAAGAGGATAAAAACATGGTTTGTAATGAACAAAGCAAGCACCATAATGTTTTCTGTTTATAAACACTTGCATCCTATGCAAAAAAAAGGCGATTTGGGGAAAGATGTGGTTTATAATGCAGCAATACAAGCTTTGAAATGAACAAACTTATGACCTAAATCTGGCTTCACCTTCTTCCTTGCAGCAAAACGCCTTAAATGTTGCCCTAAATCGAGCTTCACATTCAGTGATTCACAAGAAGAAATGTCTTGCAACAGCAACATCGGACTTTTAGGCTAACGATACCAGCTGGAAATGATTTGAGTCTCTAAAAATATAATGCTGAAGCCCATATCGGGCTTTGTATTCAACTTTGCAAGAGGAAACACTTTATATGTTTGAAGATAAAGTTATGTTGTCGGGCTTTAAAAGCCTGACTACATTATTAAAACCATTGACAATACTTGTAACGCCTAAGAAAAACTGCGAATAGGAGCTTTAGTTGGGTTTTAATTTGTCATTTGCAAGTATTTTGCTGTGAGGAAGTCTTGTAATCAGGCTTTAGAAGCCCAATTACAAGTATCACATTTCAAAAATAAAAGACTTCCCTTTAAAAACGTCATTGCAAATGCAAAGAGTGGACTTTAATTCTCCACTTACAAGTAAAAACAACTTGCAATGAGTCATAAAATGTTTGATTCATGACTTAAGAGGCCTTTTGGTGGACTTTTGGTTTCATATTGCAGGCTTTTAAACAAAGAACAATGACTTGCAGTCGGGCTTTAAAACCCCACTTGCAGGTAGCTTAATTCTTTATTATCTCTTAGAATATAGCTCGGAATTAAGCCTACAATAGCTCAAAACAGCCGGGATTCAAAAAGCAAGAGACCTAGGACGAAAACAAAGACAAAAACAAACAAAACAATCAAGAAAAATCGAACAAGGACTAGAAATTTCCAAAAAACGAACACTTACAGTCAGGAAAGAAAAGGCCGACTTTGTAAGAAAAACAAAAGAAAACTCGACGGAAATTTCTAAAAATGGCATCTATAGGATGAAAAACTTAGGCCAATTCAAGGTACATTTGGTTGCCTTCAAAAATCATCTTAAAAATGCCATACTTGGAGAGTTTTAACTATGAATTCACAAAAAATTTCGTAGTGTTTCCTAAATTTTACAAATACAAAATGAAGGACAACAAATCATAGAAGGTTTTGTAAGGACCCCAAAACCTTGTACATCAAAAAAGGCTACAAAAACATGGAATTAAGAAACACAATGGAAATGGCCAAGCCTAGAAAGGCCCCAGCAAAACCAAACAGCGCAGAAACAATTAAAACAGTCGAGAAACAGCCGAAGGTATGTCTTTCAAATAGTTGTTGAGAAAACTGTAGATAATCAGTATACTACGATCAACATACTAGTCGTTCATATAGGAATCATCTATGTAAACTCTACAAGAATAATGGATGCGAAAACCACAATACACCAACAATCGATACTCTTGTCAACCACTATAAATAAATAATAAATTATGATCAAAACACACCAACTATTTACATAAAAACCCATATATAAAATATACCTATAATCAATACAATGATCTAACCACCCTGCAGCAGATATTTGTACTCTTCCCAACAGCCTGACTGTCATTTTTTCTTTAAATTGAGACCCTCCATGAATGATGAACTCTTCTACATTAAGCATATGTTAGAATTTAGAATTTCGATGTATAATTGGGTTAATTGTGTTATGCTTTCATCGTTGAATATTGTGCAGGTACTTCTTGGCATCTGTGTCTTACGTGCATAGAGTCTTTACAAGAGGTGGAGCACCCCCTCAAGGCATTCATGGACCCAAAATTGGGCAAATCTATACATCAGAATTCACAGCCATATACGGTTTTTACGCCCTCAGGTGACTTTAGAAGTTCTGGACTTTCTTTCTGGTTGGGAGTAGCAATATATATAAAAAATTCGTCACTTTGTCAAGATGACAAGGACAATTTGTAACTTATTTAAGCCAAAATGTGTGAAGGGTTTGATAAACTACATTAAAAATAAGTATTATATATTTTATAAAGGTGTTGATTTTGTGGTTGTCTTTGTGAATGCATTTTTAATTATTTTTTTTATTTTTTCCAAAGGTATAATAATTAAATTATGTTAATTAATCTAAGTTGCACTCTAATGATTATTTTTTCTTAAGCAACGAAAATAAGAATGTAACATTAAAACGTTTATCAGTAGACATGTCATTTACATAGATATTTATGTGGCACATTTTGAACATATGAAGAATTTTGCAAATTTAGCACTATTCTTCAAAAATAGGTAATAACTAATAAACATTCACTCATAAAAGTAAAGTACAAGTCATCTCTATTGTGGGAGTGGAATGGTTATAAATAGGACTGCCAAGCTCCTATCATGTTTGAAGCCAAATCATTCTATCATCTATGATTTGTCCAAAGTGGTATGATTGATGCATACAAGTATATATTCAACATGTCTAAAAATTGTTCATGCCCAAGACTTGTGCTGTAGTACTTAATTAACCAAGTCAAAAAAAAATTTAAAAAGTTGTATCACGGTTTCAAATACTACTAATTATGTGTAAGAATCCTTACTAAATTTTATTTCAACCTTTCAATACAAACACCAACTTTTTGATCATGCATTCAACAAAACACTTGACTGATAATAACTTTCACAATTAACATGAATTCCATAAAGGCATTTCGTCAAACAGTCTGCATATTGAACCTAGATATTGCCACAGAACAGCAAGTTCTTAATCAAGCATTTCGAGTCTGTACAAACACTTGGAAGTCATGATAGTCTGAAATGTTCATTCATTCTTGAGAGACATTTAATCATACACTTTGCATGCAGTCTCTTCAACAAGAAATCACAGTTCTGGACTTGCATTAATTAGTTTTCTGTTACAGACTAAGGAGAATCTATGGCAACACATATATACTGCAAGCTCTATGAACATTCACTTTCAGATTAAGAAAGACACTTACAATAACAGCAATGTAGATGCAAACAATATACCAGGTGGACATAGGATAACCATCTCAATCATTAATTCAACTAAATAACCATGATTCCCTTTTTGCAAACCCAGTGGGCACATAGACAGCTGTGAGGTCAATTTGAAATTTTCAAGAGGTCTGTGTTTGCTTGAAGCTGCTGCACTTCAATGCCACGTAATAACAGAGATGCCATCGTGGCACAACAAAGTATATATGCACAACACCTGTAATTTTGGGTATTTGCACAGCAAAACCTATACATGGCACCTCCATTTGGAATACAAAGATCCACTGCCGTAAACACTGAAATGGCAATTCAAAAACAAATTGCAGTAAATACTGTCTCCCCTTGAAGTCCACGATTCAATACAGGAGGACCCAATGAAATAATATTTGGCAGATATCAAAGAATACACACTTCAAGCAATATCTGAAGTAGCTGACAGATATATCGCTCTGCAAGAGGTTGCGGATAAAATCCAAGCACAGATGCTCGACCAATGAGGAAGCTCTGTTTTCAAATACTGATTCCCAGACTATAGTTTAGTGTCGAAATATTTGACTCCACGGGGTTAGACTTTCACGGCAATGAAGTTATTTTATACACCAAACATATGATCGGACCCCACAAAATATTAACATTCATCCAAAGAGTCCACAAATATTAACATTCATGGCAGATAATTCTTAATAACTATCTCTAATTACAGCTCTGCAACTATCCCGCCTAAAAACTGCATTCAAATTTTGAATTTCCTGTGCATGGCTGCTGATTCTGGGGAGGATTCAGCCTCCCCCCAGCCTGACCACCCCCCCCAATACGATTCCTGAACAGATCCACACTGTTCCTGATGGTTTGCACGGAGATTCTAGCAAGTTGTCGGATGTGGCTGGCACTTTGTCTAGAGCCTCTAATAAGGACAGTGAGAAAAATGAAGACAATATCTCCAAGCCTAACTGGAAAGGTGCACTGGTGGGGTCGCCTAGCAATGCCCTCGAGTCCATCCTCCCCAACTTTATTCAAACTGAGGAAGGGACGGAAATCTGCCTCCAGGATTCTGTCATGGACAGGATTGTCACTTCGATGCACCTTGCGGTTGTAGGAAGGTTCTTTTCCTTTCACCCAACCATTGACATGGTTCGACACTGGGCTGCAGCCCGTTGGAAACTTAAGGGGAGCGTGTCCATCTCTGCTATGCCTGGTGGACTTTATCTCTTCAAATTCACGGTGGAAGAAGTCTTGATTTTCATTCTCTGGTTAATGGGCCTATGGCAAACACTTTCTCACGCTCTCTAAATGGAAACCTGGGTTTCACCCCTCGGTGGAACTCAATCGCATGGCTCCGGTGTGGGTGAGAATGTCGGGTCTCCCGTCAGAGTTCTGGGATGAGAAAATCTTCTGTTGGGTTGGCAACTCGTTCGGCCATTATTGCAAATGAGGTGACTATGGCTAAATCCAGGTTAGTCTTTGCTCGCTTTTGTGTTAATGTTGCTATAAACAAGCCCTTCCCTAACTTTGTCACACTAAAATCTAAGTGGGGAAAATGGACTCAAGCTTTAGAATATGAGAATGCCACCCTCTAATGTCAAAGATGTGCTAAACAGGGGCATATTGTGGCGGAGTGCAAAGTTTCGCCCCCTAAGGAACAGAAGTTGAAAGAATATGCTCCTCCTCTAAGGTTTTAGAAACTGAAGATCAGAGGAACTCAAATCCTAGTGATTTAGATGACTACCCCTTCACTGAGGGCCTCCATAATCTGATGGAATCCTTGGGTCCCTCTAAGCCTGAAGCTACTTGTAAACAGGGAGTTTCTACCCCCAATAGGTTGTTGGAATAAGGTGAGATTCCCCCTTGTGACGACCTAAGGATATCCCCCATGATTGCAAAGCTTGTGTTGGTGATGGGGACGGAAGAAAAACCCCTTCCAAAACTGTGGAAGAGATTTGTATAGAGGTTACTAACTGCAATCCCTACCTCCCGGATAAGGAATCACAGTCGGTTGTTGTTGGAGGAGCTTTACAGCAGAAGGTGACGGATATGGTCACTCAGGGGAAAGACAAGCAAATGAATATGATGGAGACTAGGTTTTCCCCTTCCTCCCCTGGTATGGTGGAGGTTATTGGTGAGGTAACTAAATCAGTTATCCTCACACCAAACTGTAAGCCCACCACCTCGGCTAACTCTCTGAATGGTGGAACCTCGGCCAACTCTTCGAATGGTGCAAATAATGATGAATGACAAGTCAACAAGAAGAAGACTAGAAAAAAAATGTGGGAACAAAAAGCAAAATAGGAAGACTGTCTGAGAGAGTGCAAAGGCAGAAGGCTATGGCTAGGGAGATTGCTAGTGGTTAGCAGTTGACCCTAGATGTCAGTCAAAAAAGCAAGAAATGAAGTTCCTCTCATGGAGCATAAGGGGGCTAAATAGTCCCCAAAAACAATTTGCTATTAAACAATAGTTTTTGGTTTTAAAAATTGACATTTTACTGTTACAGGAGGTCAAGATGTCTTATTATACTTTCTCTTTGATTGCTGGTAAACTCTAGTCGGGGTCATCTTTTTACTACAGTGAAGTTGTTGGGGCCTCGAGGGGAATAGCTACGATGTGGAACCCAACCAAAGTGGACGAGGAAGCTTATATGTTCTCTCACAACTATCTTGCAGTCACGTTCAAGTCAGGGAATTGTAGTTTGCACCTTTTCAACATTTATGCTCCCAATACTAGAGCTGGCAAAAAACTTATGTGGGATGAAATCTCTTCCTACATCCTTCAGGATCAGAATGCTCTATATATGGTGGTTGGTGATTTCAATTCCCCATTATTCCCTTCTGAGAAAATAGGTGGCTCAATGGACTATACTGACAGTATGGGTGATTTGTCGGACTTCAACAACAGGACTAGCCTATTCAATCTGGATCTACATGGTAATCCTCTCACCTGGTCTAACAATAGGAAAGGCTCCCATCTTATCCAGGTTAGATTAGACAAATTCCTTGTTTCATCGAAGTGGGATTTAGGATGTAATGCCTCACTTAAGGCTCTTCCCAGAACGGTCTCAAACCATAGCCCCATTCTTCTCCAGTGGACTGATAAACCTCACTCTAGACCGCTCCCTTTTAGATATGAGATTATGTGGACCTCCCACCCAGAATTCAAAGATTAAATTCAACGTTGGTGGTCCACCCCAGTTCAAGGTTCTGGCATGTTCAGGATAACCAAGAAATTAGGACTCATAAGGAGGGAAGTGAAAGGGTGGACAAAGCTACATTTGGATACATTCAAACAAAAAAAGGAAATTGGTACAAAATTAGAAGAAATTCAAAATTATATGGCTTTGGGTAACTTCTCCCATTCTTTGCATGCAAAGGAAGAGGAAAATAGGAGGAAATAGAAAGATAACCTTGCAAAGGAGGTCTTCTGGAAACAGAGGTCAAGGATACAATGGTTAAAAGAGGGAGGTAGGAATTCGACTTTTTTCCATAGATCTCTCAGTGAGCACAAGAAGAGAAATACTATTAACTGCTTGCTTGGTGAGCAAAACCGGGAAGTCACAGATGATGTTTAACTGGAGGAGATGGCCTCCCGCTTTTTTAGCCAAATGTATGCTGAATATCATGATGTTGGGTGTGATATTGTTTAGGATAAACTATTGAGCCAACTCCCAACGGCTATTGTTGAGGATGACAATAAACAATTGCTTGCTCCCATTTCAGCTGAAGAAGTCAGGGTTGTTTTTGCAATGGGAGCCTATAAAGCCTCAGGGCCTGAAGGGTTTTCCCCTTGCTTTTTTTCAAGAATTTGGGGATATTGTAAGCTTTGATGTTATCATGTCTACAAGGGATCTCTTTAGGATTGGTAAATTGCCGAGGAAGTTGAACACTTATATTGTGCTTGTCCCAAGATTAAGGATCCAAAGACCATGACAGAATTTAACCTATTAGCTTATGTAATACCATTTACAAAAGTGTTGGTTAACAGGATAAAGCCTTTATTAGATAAATTTATTAGCCCTAATCAAAAGGGTTTTGTTCCAAGGCGCCAAATTTTGAATGTTGTCATAGCTACACACGAAATTATACACTCCATAGATAAATGTAGGGCCCCAAGTATGGCTTTCAAGCTCAACATCTCCAAAGCTTATGATATAGTTAATGGGCGCTTCCTGTATAAGGTTCTCCTTAAGCTTGGATTCAATGAAAGAGTGATTAGAATAATTCGAGAATGTGTTGAAATTTTCTCCCGAGTAATGCACTGTATGCTTTCTTCTGCAACAAGATGACCACAAAATTTAGGAGATAATGTTGGGTCCCGATTGTCACATTCTATAACATCAATGTCCCTGACGACTTGATTCCACATTGGTTAGCACCTAATATTTGGAATGTCGGTGGCCAAAGGGTTGGCTTCCCAAGGCACTTCAATGTATCTTTGGGTAGTGTGTTGACTCTCGATCCTCCATCGACAATGATGGTTGTCAGATTCTTCCTGATGATCTCCATTTCAATGACAACCATATTTTTCCTATATTTACAATCAGCAATATCAAGTCAATGACTTGTTCACCCTTGGGTGGCGACTCTACTATCATATCTTTACTTGGGCCTTCATGTCATTGACTTTGACCATCAGTGACCATGTTGGTAATTGCCACTCTCAGTTGCGGCATGGTTTGAAGGTGGTTTGTCACCTTGATTGGTATGGTTGTGTGTAGCATTTACCCAACTATGTTATTCTCTGACTCCGATCGTAATGACATACTTGCAATTTCATTGGAGGTTCTTAGTTCCTTCACCATCGCTTGCTCTACTTCTCTAGCTTCTTGAAGTCATTCCTGCTTTGTACGAGGGTCTAGGTATACCGCCTTCTTTGTCTATGCTCTAGTGACTGCCATAACTACCTCATCTTATTCCTCCGCATCCAACATATTGATACCCTTTTTCTTCAGGAAATCGGTGTCTTCATGGTCACCTGGTCCACTCCATTTGCCCAATAATTGCATTGTCCTGCTTCTTTAGGTAGTCTCTTGCAAAGTGTCCCCATTTGCTACATTGTTGGCACTGTATGATAGGATGTCCTTTGGAATAGTACTATATTTGATTTTGCCCTCATTGATTTTGATAACGACTTAGTGATGCATTTTGTGGCTTCAATGGAGTGGATTCTCCCTATGTGAAGAGTACTTATATACTTCTAGTCTTCAAATTGTATGGGCACTCCTTTATTGAATTATCCATAACCTGACAAATCTTGCAAAACATTTTCCTAAGACAACTACCTTTTGTATGCCCCATAGCTTTGCATTCAATACATCATAGTTCATTAATTTCTTTCTTGGTTTCCTTCTCTGCCTTTAATTCTTTCACCATTTGGAGCATGTCCCTTCAGAGTGCCTGTACTGTTCCCAATTCATTGTCACTATTCTCATAAGAACTTTCATCTTCTATTTTTCTTTTGCTACATGAGCACATTCTATCTTCACTTTCTATGTTCATTGCCCGATTGTAGGCTTCAGAATAGGATAATGGTGGTACTACCTTCATTTTTTTCTTAATGATGGAAGTAAAAGTTCAATGAGCCGACACTTTTTTAGACCATCAGTCAGTTCTATTTCTAATTTCACCAACAATTCTTTAAGTCTCTGATTATAAGCTCATACATTTTTGTGCTTACCTTGTTTTGTATTGTAAAATTTTGCTACTATTTTCATTAACATCACGAAGTAATTTAAACTCTTCTTTGAAAGCCTTTTTTAATGTCTCCCATGTATTTATGGAGGCTTGATCAATTTCTATATACCAACCAATCGCTGCACCTTGCTCGGTAGTTGGATAATATCGTAGCCAAATTGCTTTATCATCTTGCCCATTTGCTATCAAGATTGTCTCACAAATCTTACAGTGCCTAATAGGATCCTCCAGTCCATTTCCTATAAACTTGGGCATATTTTGCTTTTCTCCAATAGGGCTTGCCATGATCTTATTCTAATGTAAACCTATCACATAGAATCCACTTGCTTGAGACTTTTGATTTAAAAGTGTCAGGGCTTCTCTTGCATTCTCAGCCACATAGGAATCCTCAACTCTTCCCTCGGCTTCAGCCTTCCACGATCTTGTTTCGGGTTCAAATTTTCTTTTATACTCCTTTAGCTCGACTTCCTCTCTGTCAATTGACAACCTTTTGATGCACCAAAGGGTATTCGTATAGTTTTGTGAAGGAATGTGACTTCGTCTCCCAGCTTCCCTTGTTTAGAGAAGGTTGTCTTGACTTTTCAACTTGTAATACGTTCTCAAGAAGAGCTCCAACTTTAGAATCATTCGATTGTATTTTCCTTGAGTGTTTCTCGTAATCTTCTCCTTCGTTCCGTTGGCTTGATGATTCTTAAAGAACCTCTGGTCTCATGGTCCTTTCCACCTTGTGGCCTTGCGTTCAAATTTTATTTTATACTCCCTTAGCTCGACTTCTTCTCCGTCAATTGACAACCTTTCGATGCCCCAAAGGCTATTCCTAAAGTCCTGTGAAGGAATGTGACTTTGTCTCCCAACTTCCCTTGTTTAGAGAAGGTTGTCTTGACTTTTCAACTTGAATACATTCTAAAGAAGGGCTCCAACTTTGGAATCATTTGACTGTATTTTCCTTGAGTGTTTCTTGTAATCTTCTCTTTCCTTCCATTGGCTTGATGATTCTTAAAGATCGTCTGGTCTCATGGTCTTTACTACCTTGTGGCCTTTTCTTGCCTTTATTGAGATCTAAGGGCATGAGTCACTCAAATCTGACCCAATTTCTTTAAAGGAAACAACACCAAATGTTTACTATTTTATCTAATAAATCAAACACATGAATTAATAATAAAGATGACAATGCATACCAAATAAAGGAGTAAAAATATGTCTTTATTTGCACATGAAATTATTATAGAAGAATACCAGAGAGAATCAGCGGGGGATCAGAGTTGGTCTAATTAGATCATACTACTTTCCTTGACAATACACAATATGTTTAAAGGACCCAATGATTGCCAAGAGGAACACAATTGTCAACCAACAAATGCTTTTGACTACCTGATACCAACAAACACTTAATACGAACAATCAATACATAGTTGGATAACTAATAATATTGAACAATAGACATTCTATGTTGACAATAGATGTTGGCACGGGAGGGGCTAAATGTGGTTCGCCTTGTGTGGGCATGGCTGGTTCAAAGACTCCCTCTTATTCTTCTCACCTTCCTTAGTATGGAAAAGGTTGACCTTTTTCTTGTTCATACTCCTCCCTTGTCATGGTTTGTGGACAAGATGTGATTGACAATGAAATTTCGTATACTCATTGAAGCCTTATTTGTAGATTTAATTACTTATGACCCTCTATTAGACTTGCATAAGTGGATTTTGAAGTCCTAGAGGCCTCTCGTTGAAGGCATAATCAAGCTTTTTCCTTGGTCTTGAGGTTTTTTATTGTGGTTTTTCAAACTCCAAAGGACATAGAATTGGTGTTGGATGGTAGGTTGTGGTTGTGGGACAACCATTCCCTCACTCTCAACTTGCGGTTTCCTTCTTTCAAACTTATGACTGAATTTCTCAATACTATATTAGTTTGGGTGAGGTTGCCTAAACTCCAATTTTAGGAAGACTCCTTTGGGGCCCGTTTGGCACCTGGAATTAACCTTGAATAGGCAGCCAATAATGCACGAATTAAATAATTCTTTGTTTGGTGCATTTTTTGAATTCTGGAATTAAAAAACTAATCCCCATTTTGGGGCTTATGCTTGCATTAGTTAATTCTAAAAAAAAGCTGGAATTATTCTTATTCGAGAATAAGAAATTTTATGGATTCAAAATTTATTTTTTTTATTAATTTTTTTAAAATTTTTTTTTTTTGAAATCTTTTTTTAATCTTTTTTTTTTAAAATGTGGGTATGTATATATATACACATGT
>MU227775.1:1470760-1505486 GCA_018584345.1 Thuja plicata
CGTGTGTATATACACGTGTGTGTATATACACGTGTGTATATACACGTGTGTGTATATACACATGTATATGTGTGTGTATGTGTATGTGTATATATGTACACAAGTTAAAAATACATATTCAAATTAATTAAAAAAATAAAAAAATAATCCTTATTCCAATTTTACAATRTGGGATCCAAACAGAGAATAGCTTATTCCAGCTTTCATTTTTAGAATTAATTAATTCGAGAATAGGCCCTTATTCTGGAATAGGCCTATTCTGGATAAGTTAATGCCATGCACCAAACGGGCCCTTGAGGATATTGGCAATAGTACAACACTATTGGTCATTTTCTAAAAGTGGATTCAACCACATTCAACATCACCCACTCTACTTTTGCTCGTGTTCTAATAAACATTGACATTTCCAAGGCTTTTCATGAGTATTTTGTCTTGATGGTTGAGGATAGATGATGGATTCAGCTACTTTATTATGAGGGCCTACCATTCCATTGTAAACAATGCTTTTCTATAAACATCTTGCTTCTAATTGTCCCCATCCTCGCCACAAGATTGCAGGCTCAACTACATGGTTGCAGAAAGCCCTCGATCATTTGGTTGTGGATGTTTCTTCTGTTTCAAACACTCTAGTTGATGAGTCTCCTAGTCCCACCCTCCCATCAGTCAATCATGATGTGATCTTGGAAGGCCCTCCTGAGGTGGCTTAGGTGATTTCATCATTCCTTGTACTCCTTCTAAAACAGTTTAGACATCTCCTTCATCTAATCCCATCACCTTATTGGTGGGTTGCGGGGGGATTCTTGCTCCTACTCTATTTGCAGATTCTGTGCAACATATAACATCTTTGATTAGTCATCCTTTCTAACCTTGAAGTGACTTTGGTTGAGGCATTACTTGAGGATCCCTCTCTCCATGATCAGTGGATTTAAATAATGATGTCTTGGACGATTGTTCAAAGAAGGAGAGAGATCTTCCTGAATCTGTTTTGGAATCCCATCCCCATGTTAGGGGTGTGTGGATTGCAAGAAGGGGATTAAGCATAGTGCAGGTTGGTGTTGGTTGTTCTCCAATGGCACCTTGGCTGCAACTGTGTAGTGGAACAGCTTTTTGATAGTCATTGCATCGCCCATGTAAAAGGTTCCAAGATCTTTCAAAACCTGATTTTTACCTCTCAGTTGTAGGGTAGCTTGGCTACAGTTGTGTTGTTATCTAGCTTTTGTCTCCACTGTTGTCTTGGGTAAAAGTTTTCAAGTTCTATCAAATCTGTTTCTACCCTTCAATCAAAAACTATAAACCATGAAAAGTATATAACACACTCCAATGACTATAAATATTGATAATTTTCTAATTTATATTAAACCTATCTATAGATAATGAAAAACAAATTATTATATATCTAATTTTAAATTAAAAAATTTCAATGAATAAAACTGTTGTTTGTCTATTGTTATAGTTCAGTAGTTCTGGCTGTGCTTTGTCAAACCTGTTACTATCTCCCTCCCACACGGTAAGTGTCAACTTCCTATATTATATGTTCAACATTCAGAGTTAAACATCATACAACTCTTATATTCCCACAATCACATTTGGATACAATAGGTGTCAGATATAAATCATATGACAACTATTATGCATTTATTACCTTTTTACAAGGATTTACGGAATGAGAGTAATACTAAACACTCACTCATATCCACATAAAGGTTAACTCTGATACAAATAGAGAATCAAAATTGTTTACCAAGGCATTATTACAAGTGCATCCCAATCATCAAAAGGCACTAAAGTAGCAGAACTACAGTTTCCTCTCAGATTCTGAAGGATGTTCAACATACAATTGCACATCTAATGGTTCACTACTCATTGACTTGACTGGAGTAATCAACGGAGGCTGCTGCCAATGTTTAGTATCTGTTGGTATCCATAACTGTCCCACATGACTGCTATTCCCAGGTAGCTGCTTGAAGTAGCCTACTATTTCCCATGCACAATCTGTATAAGGATATTAAATCTTTTTACTTGTTATTCATAATGCAAAAATCAAGATAAATTACTTCACTACTTGAAAATATAAACCATAACTCTGGATGTTCATAATTCTCCAGACATATATTCCCTCCCAAAATAATCTCTTTCTAAAGGCTAGTAACTTGTTACTTTATTCTAGATGGCCTAGATAAATGAAGATTACAGTACTTACCATCAGGAAGTGGCTGAAGCCTTGATTCAAAAACTGACAACTTTATAAAAAAAGCTCTTAAAGCATATTCAACATCATTTGCCAGAAAATCTGACTTAAATGACTTATTCACATTCAACCGGAAAACGAATTTCTCAACTGGAATTTGATTTTTGTCGCTGAAAATTATAGCCACCCTCTCTACCATGTCCTGCTCAGCATCCATCCATTACTCTGCTGTTTAACATATAAATTTTAAAATATACAGGAAGAACATGAAATCACTCATGTACCATTTCTGTTCAGATTATCCAAGGATACCCTATTGAACTTTGTGACAATACTGTAGCTGTGTTAATATGTTTAAAAAATTGTCTGGTATATTATAATTTATAAACAGAACATACAAAAGTAATGTAAATTACTCAGAATTTTTCTTAGTGGAGTACTCCTGACATCACTGCAAGACAAATTTAATCCCCACTTACCTATTTTTAATTATAAAGTGGGAAACAAGACTTTCAAGGCATCCAAATATGAGAAACTCATCTGTCTCAATTATCCAGCCAATTCTGTTCTTGTAAGGCGCGGAGAAACAAGAAAACTGATAGCAGAGAGGTTAACAGCCAAACTAGAAGATTTCATATTGTTAGTGTGAATGTTAAATTACAGTGAGAAACCATAAACTCTATTAACGTCTAAATCTAAGGATTGCTTTCAATATACGCACACAAACACATTGACCTCCTGAATTGCCAAAAGAAAATATGTAAATGTAATCAAAATAATAAACTGTAGCATTTCAGAAGTTCAGTTCACCCAAATACAATATTCTATCAATTCAAAAAAAAATTCAAACTTTCTACAACTATCAATAGCTTATGATACAGTTTATGTTTAAGCTCTGGATAATCAAAAATATTATTTGTTCTTCATATAGACTCTTGAACACACGAATCATGGTATTTCAAGCAACTACTATGTTATTAGTTATTACAAACTATTCTGTTATCCCTGGATTTTGTGAGGGACAAAATCTTGAGGTATAGTGTGTAAAATGAAGATCTTCCTCTATTTGTGAGTGGGCCTTCCCTTTGGAATTCTACACATAAGAAAGACAGCTAAATTCTCAAGAGCCAGTATAGAGTAATCACTTATAAAAAAATGTAAAGCATTCATCATATATAAGAATAAGATGTATTTTGGCGAATTATATTATGAAATCTCCACGACAAAAACTGCACAAAGTTCTGTTGAATCACAATATAGTTATAATGAAAGAGAATTGAGATTAATTCTCAATTTTTCAGGAGTTTCGGACATCGTTGATCCAGATGTGATTTCTGCCACTAGGGATTTATTTGGGACAGGCAGACTGCTCAAAGAGCTAAACAGCTCATTTATTGCCTTGATTCCCAAGGTCCGGGAGCCACTTCATCTCCCCGATTTCAGGCCTATAAGTCTTTGTAACACAGTTAACAATATTTTTTCTAAAGTCCTGGTTAACAGAATTAAACCCATGCTTGACAGCTTTATCAACTACAATCAGAAAGGCTTTGTACCTGGGAGGCAAATCCTTTATGCTGCCATCACCACGCATGAAGTTATTCACTCAATGGAAAAGTGTCGACAACCAAGGATTGCGCTCAAACTGGATATATCTAAGGCCTACAATAGGGTTAAATGGGAATTCCTTTTCAAAGTCCTGGAGAAGTTTGGATTTGACAGGAAGGTTATTGCACTGATTAAAGAATGTGTGACTACTATCCGCTATTTGGTTCTGGTCAATGGAGTCTCGAGAGGCTTCTTTGGCGCCTCCAAAGGCATAAGACAGGGCGACTCCTTGTCCCCATATCTTTTTATCATGTTGGCTGAGGTGTTAGGGTGAAATTTTCTATGAATGTTTGATGAGGGTAAGCTCATTGGAGGCCTAGCCTCCACATAGCCTCTGATTGTTCTTCAGCAATTTGTGGATGACACCATCCTCTTTGGTTCTGCCTTGGTGGTTGAAGCTAGAGCGTGGAAATACTTCCTCAATCAATATGAGTATGTTTCAGCACAGGCCATCAACTATGCCAAAAGTAACATCTTTTTCTTCAATACACTTGATAGTCTACAGAATAAAATCAGGAACATTATAGGTTTTCAATGTGCGGGCCTCCCTAGTAGTTATCTTGGGCTCCAACTCACGGTCAAAGAGGTCGCCAATACCTTCAGGAACTCTATCCTCGAGAGGACTTGGCGAAAATTAATTGGTTGTAAAGGTTGTCCTCCTTAGTAATGCTGGAAAGTTGCAGCTTCTAAGGTCATCCCTTCAAGGGATCCCTATGTATTTTCTCTCTCTTCTATATCTCCAACTCTATGGCTGAAAAACTTGAGAGAATACAAAAAAGATTTTAATGGATAGGTACGGAGGAGAAAAAGCGGATGGCATTGGTTAACTGGGACATTGTTTGTCAGCTAAAAAGTACGGGAGGGTTGGGCATCAAAAGAATCTCTCACCTTAATAAAACTCTTCTAGCAAAGGTTGGGTGGAACCTTACTCTTCACAAAGCTAGTTGGTTTGACATTGTGACTGCCAAATATTTGAACAGGGAAATGTTCAACCGTTTCCTTTCGGTGTAGGGGCTTCCGAGCGGGTCCAAAATATGGAATAGCATTCTCAAGGGAAGGAACGTCCTCCAACTGAGCCCGAAATGGCAGTTGGCGGACGGTCGCATGATTCATTTTTCGGGATGATACCTGGTTGGAGGATACACCTCTATCCTCCCACCCAAGGTTTATTGGTCTCTGTGAGGTCGCTAAGCATTTTTTTGGTAATCGGTTGGCTAACTAGCTTGATGGCCCTTACTCCTGGAAGAACATCTCCCTCTGCTGCAAAGATCGACACCATTTGTTGCCACTATCTTGGGACTTGCTTTCGAGGCTTTAGCGGGTGAGAATTCGTATATTTCATAGAGAGGACAGACTGCTTTAGAGATGGCAGCCTAGCAATGAATTCTCTGTGAATTCTGTCTATTGCCTACTACTACGGAGCGACAGTAATGAACAACTATGGAGAAGAATATGGAACTCTCAGCTCATTTCTAAAATCAATCTATTTTGGTGGATTGCTATGCACAACAAAATCCTTACTCCGGATAATCTTGTTAGGCGTGGATTTCACCTGCCAAACCATTGTGCTCTTTGCAAATATAGCAAGGAAACTGTTAATCATATGCTCATCTACTGTCGATTTACACGAGACCTTTGGTGCAAGGTTCTACATTTGTCTTGAATTGATTGGGTTATGAACAGGGAATGTTCAACATCTTCCCTTCAACTGGCAGGGGACTTCCTTTAACCCCCTGATCAGGCAATTGTGGAAGCAAATACCCCCTCATCTATGTTGGGCCATATGGAAAGAGAGGAATAATAGAGATTTTCAGGGTGTGGAGTCATGTTGATGTTGTTTTCAAAATCTTTCATAAAATGCTCTTGGAAAACCTAGCTGTCACCACCTGGCCATGTCCTTTGCCCCCCTCTAATTTCGATATTCAAACTGCTAGAAACTGGAACCTTTAGGGTTCTTATGCGAAGTTTGACAGCTCTAAGAGATTGAAAAGGAAAAACACCAAATGGACCCCTCCTGAACCTGGTTGGTCCAAGCATAATTTTGATGGAACTGTGAAACATGTGCAAGGGGTGGCTACTGCTGGTGGACTCATTAGAACGGAGTACTGGAAACTAGTACTAGCCTATAGTGGCAGATTAGAGAAGTGCACAAACAATCAAGCCGACGGAATGGGTCTCCTCTGGGGGCTGCTAAGGCTATTTTGAATTTGAATTTGGACTGAATGACATGGTAGGACAATGTGGGGAGGTAGAATAGCCTTGATCGACATGCCATTAAAATCCCCCTAGAGGGTACTAATTTCTCTAGGTGGCCTTTAGTGAATCATGAAAGTCACACTAACCTGAAGGCGGGCCTTATAATGATGAGATGGCACACTAAGTGGATTACACATACTCAAGCATTTATTAGTGCATCCATATAAAGGAGCGTACCCCTTGCACTCCGTATTGAAAAGACTCGCTTGTGGGAAATTGTAGCCCATATGAGATTATTTTACGATGACGATGGCCTAATGATGATACCCAATTGGACAAACAGGCATTTATCCTACTTTTAATCCAGTCTATGATAACGGCAAGTTTCCCTAACCGTATTAAGGGTTTCAGATTTTTTTGTGAATTGTGTTATACTGCTCATTGTCCTACAAAGATGGGTGGGGACCATGTTCGCATTGAGCCTGGTAAGTCAAATGACATCAAGAACAACCCCACTGTGTGGCATATCTACATAGAGGGGGGGTTCAAATTTTATTGAGTCTATTTAATGGATTTGATGAGGGTTTGTCTGCCCAGTTTGCCAATTCCTAGGAGGATAGGAGAGTTGTCGAAATTAGTGAGGAGATGATAGTCAAGGCGACAAGGTTACCATCTAAAGGTAGAAAATGGACGAAAACTAGCCGAGTGGTTGACAACGATAGCCTGAACACATTTTTCAAAGAAGATGAGGCGACGGTCAAGATGCAGGGAGGTTATGAGAGGGAACGACTACCACCACCACGGGACCAAGTTTGTCTCATGCTTATGAAGTATTTCAACCATGGAGGGCGCTTCAAACTTTATTATTGCTACCATACTGCCCCTTTTCAACCATGAGACTATCTCATTTCCTTTTTTCTTGCTCAATTCCCTTGAAAGTTTTGCATTTGATGCTAAAGAAACTGCATGTACCCAAAATAAGAAACCTATCCCTCTGCACCAAGGCCTTATTTTTAGGCTTTATCATTTTCATTTAGCACTCTGCCCCCCTAAACCTATCATGGTCTATGAAGCCCCTATTGCATGTTGCACAGTACCCCCCACCTGCATGTATTATTAAAATGCCATGACCCAGCAAAAAGAAAGACATTCATGTTAGAGATTGCTGAGATGTTGTTCAAGTTGTGCATATATGTGTTGGCATTAATGTTTTGTCATTGATGTCAACATATTCCTATTGTTGGAGACAGTGTTCTTGGTTTATTCAGTGAGATGATTTCTGTGGTACGGCTACTGTATTGAAGATCTGATGTTGCAATCGTACAATTGTGTTCTAAAATGTTTGTACTTGATTTTGTTCAAGTGGCAGAGGTTAGCATATTGATATGAGAGAGCTATGATGGATTTATTAGAGACTAGTATTTTGGTTGTTCAGTCAGAGACAGTGTTTCAGTATTTGGATCGGTGTGGATCAGTTACGCAATATTATTTGTTGCTAACCTGGTTGTGAGATTAAGACATGGATGTGTGTCCTCAGTTCGAGTGGTTCATTATTTGGATGTTGGCAAGCTAATTTTCTTTTATGGCATTCGTTGTTGATTAGTGTTCCTGATGAACAGCGCAGAGAAGTGAATGAATTCTATGACAGAGATGTACATGTTCTTGGTACTTCACATTGCTTGTTGATGTTTCTTGATCGTGTCATATTCGTGTTGTTGGATCACATTGGATTATGTGATCAGATTTAGTGAATTTCTTGTGGTGTGTTGATGTTCTTATGAGTTTTTGGTCGACTTGGCCATATAGCGTGTTGCGAAGGTTTGTGGCATGATCTACGGATCTAGAGCGTGTTTGAGATGTTTTGGATCACTGTTATGTCTTAGCCGGCTTTCAATGGATCACATTGAGTACTGAGATGTAATGAATTAATGTTTTGTAATTAGGTTCCTGGCCAACCTAGTTGGGATAAATTGATGTAATGTGTATATATGTAATCACTTGTAAATGCGAAAGCATGAGAAGAGAGGGTTAGAGTGTGAGATGCTAAAGAGAAGAGGTATGAGTGGAATCTACAATTGAGGCAGAGATTTGTTGTACTTTATTGAAACTGTTTTGGCATATCAGAGATGTTGTTTGTCAGTTCATGAGCTTGGACAGTATGTCCTCTATAATCTGAGATCAGAGATTGTTGTAAGGCAGTGAGCCTTCCTTGGGATTGAGATCCTTGTATTTGAGCAGTGAGCTCTACGTAGTGTGTCTGAATGCATGTGTATCCCCTTTGTAATACTCCTAACAGGGTATAGTGCTTTTAACAAAGTGCATTCATCTTTTGTGTTCCATCCTGACGGTGGTTTTTCCCCTGACAGGGTTTCCACATCAAAATATTGGTGTTATGTGTTGATTATTGTGTTATGATCTTGCTTTCATGTTTATCATTCAAATCTGAGATTAAAGTTTATAAGTTGGTTAAAGTTTGATGTTATTGTGGCACAACTAATTCAGCCCCCCCTATCAGTTGTGTGTGCTCCTTAAGGTTTAACAATTGGTATCAGAGCTAGTGTCCTCTTTGGGAAGCTTGACCACTTGAGGAAATCGGGGATGTCGACCTTTAAGGAGAGTCCAAGATTTGATGGAACAAATTATACTATATGGAAGGACCCGATGATTACACATTTGAGATGCCTTAGTGAAGAACATTAGACAGTTACAAAAAAAGATTACAAGCCTCCTACTTATCTTGCTACCACGATTGCTAATGAGAAGAAAGAATTCGAGTATAAAATGAGAGCAAAAGAAGCCTTGAAGAGTGCCCTATCTGATGTTGAGTATACAAATATTTTGGGATTAGAGACTACACATGATGTATGGATAAAGTTGGAAACATTATATGAAGGAGATGAGTTTGTGAAGCAAGCCAAGTTACAAATTCTGAAAGGAAAGTATGAAGCACTGAGGATGAGAGAAGATGAGAACATTACTATCTATGTGGGTAAGATCACCGAACTTCTTTGTGGAATCAGGTGCGTTGGTGGAACTTTGGAGGAGAGTGAGATTGTTTCTAAAATACTGAGATCCTTGACTCCTGCTTACAATCATAAAGTTGTTGCTATTGAAGAAATCAGAACTGTGACTACAATGACAAGAAATACATTGGTTGGTTAGTTAGTTGCTTTTGAAATGAGTGAATTTGGAGGTAAATTTCCTAAAGTTGAATTTGCATCTAAAGCTAGTATTTCTAAGGATAAGCAAAGATATGACCCTGGTGAAAGTTCATCTAAGCTTGCTAAATATGCTAGGGAATGGGAACAAATTGAGAAAGAAGAAAGAGAGCTTGAAGAGCTTCAAGCCTTATTTGCAAAGAGACTACCTAAGGGATCTGGTAAGTATGAAGGAAAGTTGCCTTTGAAGTGTTTTGCATGTAATAAGATTGGTCACATTGCTTCTAGGTGTCCTAACAAAGAGCCTAAGTACAAGCATAAGAAGTTCAGGCCTAAATATCAGAAGAAGTGTTACTATGTTGCTAATGAAGGAACGACAGATGATGAATTTGAGAAGAGCGAAGATGAGATTGTGTTCATTGCTATCAGAGATGAGAATCCTAATAAAGGGAAAGCCTTGGTTTCGCATGTAGATAAGAAGGATGACTGGGTTATTGACAGCGGATGTTGACATCACATGACCGGAGATAAAAGAAAATTTGTGAAACTTGAAGACTATGATGGTGGAGTTGTTAGATTTGGTAACAATGTTCCCTGTTTGATCAAAGGAAGAGGTTCAATTACACTCGATGGTAAGATTAATACTGATGATGTTTTATATGTTGAAGGTTTATAGGCATTATCGTTTGAGTGTTGGACAGTTAGTTGAGAAGGGATATCACTTGGAATTCGAGAATGGAATGTGTAGAATCATTGGAAGCACTTGAATTGAGATTGCATCAGGTACAAAAACAACAGGTAATGTAATACACTTGAACAATTCTGAGTACAGATGTTTGATTGCTAAGATTGATGACAGTTGGTTGTGGCATAAGAGATTTTTTCATGTGAGCTTTGATAATATTGTGAAGATAAGCACTACAAATGCAGTAAGAGATTTACCTAGATTGTTGAAGCCTGCTAATGCGATGTGTAAGAAATGTCAGTTGGGTAAGCTAACTATATCTACTTTTAAAAGTAAGACTTATTCTTCAAGTGGATTGTTAGATTTGGTGCATACTGATCTATGTGGTCCTCGTAGGACTAGAAGTTACTATGGAGATGAATACTTTATTCTATTCGTTGATGAATATTCAAGGATGATGTGGGTTACATTTTTGAAAGGAAAATCTAAGGCATCAGACAAATTCAAGATTTTTAGAGCTATGGTTGAGACTGAGACAGGTATTAAGCTGAAGTGTCTGAGATCTGATAGAGGTGGAGAGTTTACATCTAGAGAGTTTGATGCATATTATGAAGAGCATGGAATAAAGAGACAGATGTTTGCTCTATGAACCCCACAGTAGAATGGAATTGCAAGGAGAAAAAACAGAACAATCCTTGACACTGCAAAGACTATGATGATTGAAGAAAATGTTTCGCAGATCTACTGGAGAGAAGTTGTTAGCATTGTTATTTATACACTTAACCATGTTCAAATCAAGCATGGTACTGGTAAGACTCCTTATGCACTTTGGTATGGTCATATTCCTACTGTAAAGTATTTCAAAATCTTCGGAAGTAAATGTTACATTAAGAGGGATGAAGATTTAGGAAAATTTGAGGGAATATTTCTTGGATCTTCTACAAAGAGCAAAGCTTACAAATGATATAATCATAGATTGAGAAAGATGATTGAGAGTGTTAATGTGAAAGTGGATGAAAGTTTTCAGAAACTAGTTAGATCTTGCAATTATGAATCAGATGATGAAGAAGAGAGTCAGATTGTGCAAGCACGGAATCAAAACCAGAATCAGAGTGGATCGGTAGAGCAGAATGAAGAAGTTGGAGATGAGGAAGAGTTGGAGACACAAGAGTCAGCTACAAATGCAAATTCCAAGACTCCGAGGTATGTAAAGTTAAATCATTCAGAGAATCAAATTATTGGTGATAAAAACAAAGGTGTTCAGACTAGAGGAAGAATTGCTAGGAATGAAGTTTGTTTGATTTCTAAGATTGAGCCTAAGGATATTGATGAAACATGCAAAGATGTTAATTGGATTAAAGCGATGGAAGAAGAATTGGAACAGATTGAAAAGAATAAGACATGGATTCTTGTTCCTAGACCTATGAACAAGAATGTGATCGGTACTAAATGGGTATTCAGAAACAAATTGAATGAATATGGTGAAGTGGTTCGGAACAAAGCCAAACTTGTTTGTAAGGGATATTCTCAAATGGAAGGTATTGATTTTGAGGAGACCTTTTCTCCTGTTGCTAGAGTAGAAGTTGTTAGAATGTTTCTTGCATATGCTACTTACAAAATATCAAGGTATATCAGATGGATGTTAAGTCTACATTTTTGAATGGAGAGTTGGAAGAAGTATGCATTGAGCAACGGGATGGTTTTCCCTTAACTGATAAAGATGGCATGGTTTGTCGATTAAAGAAAACAATATATGGATTAAAGCAAGCCCCTAAAGTCTGGTATATGAGGTTAGATAAGTATTTATTGAAGATTGGTTTCAGCAAAGGTACTGCTGGTAGTAATTTATATTTCAAAATTGTTGATGATAACATTTTGATTGTTTACGTCTTTGTCGATGATATCATTTTTGGTTGAAATGACAAGTTGAGTGATGAATTTTCAGATGAGATGCAAAAGGAATTTGAGATGTCTATGATAGAACCGAAGGAATCACATGCTGTTGTTAAGAGGATATTCGGATACTTGAAGGGAAGAACTGATTATGGCTTATGGTATGGTAAAGATGATGATTTCACATTGAGTGCATATACTGATGCTGATTGGGTTGGTAATGTGAATGACAGAAAGAGCACTAGTGGTGGAGCATTCCTTTTGGGTAAGAGATTAGCTTCATGGGCAAGTAAGAAACAAAATTGTATATAACAATCTACTGTTGAAGCTGAGTATGTTGTTACTGCTACGAATTGTACACAATTAATATGGATGAAGCAAATGTTGAAAGATATCAGAGTGATTATTCATGAGCCTATTGCTATCTATTGTGATAATTCAAATGCTATCAATATTTCAAAGAACCCTGTGTTGCATTCAAAGACAAAGCATATTTCTATCAAATATCATTTCTTGAAAGACAAAGTCAGTGAGAAAGAAGTCAGATTGGAGTATGTATCTACTACAGAGCAAATTGCAGATATTTTCACGAAGCCCTTGCCAAAGGATACTTTTGAGTATCTCCAAGGTAAGCTTGGGGTGATTGCCCCTCCTGATCAGAGCTAGAGTTGCATTGAGATGCACCAATCCAGTGTGCTTACAGAGCTTTCATTCTTTTGGATTGATGTTCTGGTGGTTGCTCCTTAGGGGGAGTAGTGTACAGTGAATGGTTCATGATTTTTGTTGAGATATTTTCTTGTGAGATGTTTTGTTCAAATTTTTTACCTCTATGACTTAGTGCATACATGTGCCTTTGTCATTGATGTCAACGGGGGAGAGATATTCATGTGAAAATCAAGCTAGATTTGGGGAGAGATACAGTATGAGTTTTGAGATGTCATATTGTTGATATTGTTTCTTTGTGCGTTGATTGAATTTTTCACATCATATGTTGTCATCAATGCCAAAGGGGGAGATTATTGGAGATTGCTAAAATGTTGTTTAGGTTGTGCATATATGTGTTGGCATTAATGTTTTGTCATTAATGTCAACATATTCCTACTGTTGGAGACAATATTCTTGGTTTATTCAGTGAGATGATTTCTGTGGTACGGCTAATGTATTGAAGATCTGATATTGCGATCGCACGGTTGTTTTCTAGGATGTATGTACTTGATTTTGTTCAAGTGGCAGAGGTTAGCATGTTGATTTGAGAGAGTTATGGATTTATGAGAGACTAGTATTTAGGTTGTTCAGTCAAAGACAGTGTTTCAGTATTTGGATCGATGTGGATCAGTTATGCAATATTATTTGTTGCTAACCTGGTTGTGAGTTCATGACATGGATGTGTGTCCTCAGTTCGAGTGGTTCATGATTTGGATGCTGGCAAGCTAATTTTCTTTTATGACAGTGGTTGTTGATTAGTGTTCCTGATGAATAGAGCAGAGAAGTGAATGAATTCTATGACAGAGATGTTCCTGTTGATGTCTTGGTACTTCACATTGCTGGTCGATGTTTCTTGATCGTGTCCTATTTGTGTTGCTGGATCACATTGGATTATGTGATCGGATTTGGTGAATTTCCTGTGGCGTGTTGATGTTCTTATGAGTTCTTGGCTGACTTGGCGATATAGCATGTTGTGAAGGTTTGTGGCATGATCTACGGATTTGGAGCATGTTTGAGATGTTGTTATGGATCATTGCTATGTCTTAGCCGACATTCAATGGATTGCATTGAGTATTGAGATGTAATGAATTCATGTTTTGTAATTAGGTCCCTGGCCGACCTAGTTGGGATAAATTGATGTAATGTGTATATATATTTTATCACTTGTAAATGCGAAAGCATGAGAAGAGAGGGTTAGAGTGTGAGACGTTGAAGAGAAGAGGTATGAGTAGAATCTGCAATTGAGGCATAGATTTGTTGTACTTCATTGGAACTGTTTTGGCATATCAGAGATGTTGTTTGTCAGTACATGAGCTTGGACAGTATGTCCTCTATAATCTGAGATCAGAGATTGTTGTAAGGCAATGAACCTTCCTTGGGATTGAGATCCTTGTTGTATTTGAGCAGTGAGCTCTGGGCAGTGTGTCTGAATGCATGTGAATTCCCCTTTGTAATACTCCTAACAGGATATAGTGTTTTTAACAGAGTGCATTCATCTTGTGGTTTTTCCCCTAATAGGGTTTCCACGTCAAAATATTGGTTTTATGCTTAGTTACCGATGCATCCAGGTTTTGCCCAGATGCGGGAGCGGATGCGTGCTGATGCGGGATGCGGATTCCCTGCGGATGCCTACAGATGCTCATCCTCACCCATCCGAAGCTTTGCTGAAACCAATACGGAAACGATATAGTTTATATGTAATAGAGATTTATCTGGGGAGCGGTGATATAGTTTATTGCCGTGGAAAATATTTAAGCCATTCTTTGTGAGCCGAGTGAATATCAGCAATATTACTCGGATAGTTTATAACTTTATTAAATTATATTATTAATAATTTATTAAATTTATTAAATAAATCTATAGTTTATAGTTTATTACGTCTGGTCCTCTTGTATAATTTATTAAATTTATTATATAGTTTATTAAATATTTGCAAATTTGCAATAATAATATATGATTGTTTATTTTAATTTTATTTAGTATTATTATTAGTGTATATATTATTTATTAATAATTATATGTTGTGAAGTATTATATTGATCAATGAAAAACAATATATTATATTATAATTTAAGCATATAAATAATATAAATAATATTATATATATATATATAAAATTATAAACGCATCCACATCCCTCCAATAAAAATTTTACGCATCCGCATCTGCACCCGCACCCGCACCCGAATCGGTAACTAAGGTTTTATGTTTTGATTATTGTGTTATGATCTTGCTTTCACGTTTATCATTCAGATTTGAGATTAAAGTTTATAAGTTGGTTAAACTTTGATTTTATCGTGGCACAACTGATCCCCCCCTCTCAGTTGTGTGTGCTCCTTAAGATGTAACAAATCATCACCCAGACGCCCTTAAAATCGCCTCTCATCCTGGCACCCCAAACATGCTTAACTCTGAGATGGCTACCCCTGATTCTAGTGGCTTGAAAGGCAAAGGACCTAAGTTGGCCACCTCCAAAAGGAAGGGGAAAAAGCCCCTTCCCCTACCAAGAGAACCAAACTTCGCATCCAGGAGGTGATTAGAGAGGAGGATGATGAGGTGGAAGAGGAACACAATACGCCACGGAGATCCAATAGACTAGCCACGAGGTCTACTCAGAAGGTGAAACAGCTGCTAGTTGATTATGATTCTGAGGAGAACACGGAGTAGGGGAATGAGAAAATTGAGAAGGTTAGTCGACAGAAGACCACAGAAGGTGAGGCAAACAAAGTTGATGCAATTGGCAGCTCCAATAAATCAACTACCAATAGCTTTGCCCATATCTCTGACAACACGAAAGGGGAGCCTATTGACCTCACCGGGGACATAATGTCAGAGGAGGAAAATACTACCTCTGTCAAGCCCAATGTGATTCCTCCTTGGGAGTGGATGGATTTGAAGGGTGAGGTTGGGAACCTAAAGAACAAATTGACTGAAATGGAATGCAAGATGGGGAGCATCTCAAGGATCAGTCTCCGAGTCATGCATAGCTCTGCAACTTCTTTGTGCCTGCTAAAGCATAAGGTTCTTGGTGAGGATGGTGATGACGAGGGAAATTACAAAGACTTGTTTAAGTTTCTCACAGACGATTGGAGCCAAGTGTTGTACCAGTCGGGCTGCGACATCAAATCCCCTTGTAATGTTAAGTCCTAGGGTAGTTGTGACTATTTCCCTCCACCCTGTAGGGACCTCATAGATATTTTTCTTTCTGTTCTGGTCTTTTACCTGGACTTTAGTTCAAGGAAGAACATGTTACTTAGATATAGGTTTTGTTGTGTTTTCTGTATTAGGAATAAGATCTTTTGGTATTCTATTATTATCGGTACTTATTTGTACAATGATGATCCTGCTAGGCCTTTAGGCTGTCCCACCACCGCTTGTGGTTACTTTTTGGGCGGTCTTGCTGCTTCTTGCTTTTGATGTTCATCTGTTGTTAGTGTGTATCTAGTTTTACACCTTCAGGCTGTGGTTTTATAGAGGTCAGCACCCTTGATTTGCTACTGATTAATATCAAAAACATAAAAAACACTTAAACAGGAAAATAAAGTGGCATTTGTCATCAAATTTGCAAAATCTGATCTGAAAATATATTTCTCAACCCAGCCAAATGCATATTTAATTTTGAAACACATGAAATATTTCTCACACGTGCACAAAATGAAATATAAATCTAGGTCTATATGTGAATACTACTTCATTAATCCTTACGTGTAAATGTAGAAACACATTCCTCTTGCCTTGACTTGCTTACTGAAACAATCAATACTGTACCTAGAATTTCATTAGAAAGACAGTTTTTCCAAAAAAAGTTCTTTCATCTCATTACCTTCTATAGGGTGGTTTTTATTTAAATTTCAATTTGCAAACTAACAAATTTTGAGGAAATAATTCTTCAATTTTTGGTATGAAGTGTAGTTGCAGCAAAATTTCTTAGGAATATCACTTGGCAAACCAAAAGATTAAAAAAAAAATTATATTAATTGGATTGAATAGGGAAAAAATCAGGTCAGGGTCAAGTTCAAGGAAAAATCACTGCAGAATGAGGAAAAAAACACACAAATGGTTTTTCCGACCCAAAAATTACAATTTATTTTTGAAAAAAAATTAGAAAGTTTTAATCTTTTCATGATTAAAAAATACATCAAAAATTGATTTGAGCAATTGATTGCATGAAAATGCAATTTTTTTCAGGCAAAAAAAAGGCATCAAGGCCAAGTGGCAACAAATTGGAATAAATCATGATTTTGTGAGATTTCTGCAACTATGATATTATAAAGGTTACATAAAGTTATCAGAATTGCCATGATATACGTTTATAAAGACCTTTTCAGAATTTGCATGAAACACGTCTCTTTAACTGGAGAGATTCACCAACCATTCTACAAAGATTTGCCAAAGACCCTGTACTTGTAAAATCTTCTTCATACCTCAGTATTTCCCCAAACTTTCTTTCTATATGATATTATAAAGAGTTAAGTTCAATCAATGTCAGTTATATAACTGAGAGAAGATAGTCATCACATTGCTCAATCTTCTGTGTCTTTCTCAGTAATGTTCAGCATCTTCTCTTTCTTCAGCATTGGCTTTAAAGCCTCTCTTTTCTGTGCAGTCTTTAAGCTTGTTGAACTTGGCTTTATTACACTTTAAGTTTATATATTGGTGGCCCACCATGTGTCAACAGTTGGTTGCACTACCTGCATCTAAAGATATCTAATATTCCCAAACTTTGCATCCTGTTCCAGCTGTACCTCTTTATATCAGGAAGCATCCCCCTTAAATCTGCAAGCCACTGGATCTTCGCATTCTCCCCAAATACAGTATGATTCAAGTACTTCTGTTTTATGTTATCTTCTATTTCTTTGAAGACAAATGTTGTAGACCTTAGCTCTCCTGATCTATTGTAAACCAGTGTTTAGGAAGGCTTCATCAAGATCTGGAGTCAAGGTTTTCTTATAAGTTATAAGAGCTCTCTTTATTGCTGTAGATCCATCTTCACCCTGTACTCGAGCCTCAGCTATTTCATTTGTGGAAGCTCACATGGCTTGCCATTCCCTACAGATTTAAATTTGTTGGGGATTTTGAACCCTATTGCAAACAACCAAAAGACTCGTATAAATAAATTTAAGACTAACTTTTGCAAAAACTGTCAACAGCATTTGCAAAACCTATCTAACAACATTCATAGAAGTAAATGGAACAGTATGCAAGCACAACACTCAAAATATTCACATGGGCAACCCTTAAAGGAGACCCACCACCAAATGACCTTTACAGTTATATTATTCAGCATAAGAGATTCAATAGAGCAAGTCTTAATACAGAGTCTCAATCTACAGCATACACTTCTACAACACTATAATATCTTACACTAGAAATATTCAGTTCAATACCAACATTTTAGTCTATAGAACCGTCTAACTTTGGCACCTTCACACAAGATGATACATATAAACATACACGTGAGAATTCCAACTGTCTGATTGTCCATCTATCACATGGAATACCAAGGGTCCTGCAACTATATTCCAACCATATTCTGATGTGAACATACTGCACATATCACCAAACATGATGTCACCATGGGGATGATCACCTTGTATGGCAGCTGCCACACACTGAATTAGTATTTACACACTTAACGTTGTTGATGAATTCAGGTTTCCCTATATAGCCACCACTACCAGCTCCACAATTGCAGTAGCACACACAAACATAACATCACTTCTGACTGCTTCAAGCACCTTGTGCCATCTTTTATAACATTATCATGCTCTCAGACGCTGCAAATGCTTCTACATTACCATTCATGCTTCTAGCAATGCTGTTTTCCATATGCATTTGTGAGTTCTCCAAATGACTTGCCATTGTTGTTACAGCACCACAGCATGATAAACAACATGCATGCTGCACCATAACACTTGAAACTCACCACAACTTACCCCATTATCACCCAAGGCCCAACATTCTATCACTCAATATTTACTACAAAAGGTAGTGTGGTATTTAACCCAAAAAGTTAACCTCGTGATTGAGAATAGGACAAGCCCATCTCATACCTACACCACATGAACTTGGCAATTCTAACAAATCTTGTCAAAGACTTTGTCGTGTTTACCTAGGTGTCAATCTTCTTCAAGTGAGCCTCCCTACTCTCAATCATCTCCCTCACAAAATGATTCTAAACATTAATATGCTTGGTTCCACCATGGTAAACAAGATTTCTTGCCAAACAAATTGCACTCTATGAATTACATTTCACCACTATAAGACTCTTAAAACCAATACAATCATTTAACCTTTTTAACTACACTGCTTTGCAGGCATATATTCTGCTTCAATAGTGGATATAGTAACTAATTGCCCCCTCTTGCTCATCAAACTTGGTGTTCTAAACAAAATAAAAATTGTTGACCTCTAGTTATCCAAATCTCCAGCCCAATCCAAATCTATAAATGCCTATTTGTCAACATTTTGCCCACATTATCAGTAGCACAATAAGTTAACTAATAATCCAAAGTTCCTTTCAAGTATCCAAACACTCCCTTCACTTGGGTCCAATGGTTCTTAGCCGGCTTTGCCATGAACCAAGAACTCCCCTACTTGGCCAACGTTTGGACTTGTGTAGATCATCACATACATAAGACTTCCTACCACACTAGCAAATGGAACCTTCCTCGCATCCTCCAAATTCTCCACAAATTTAGGACATTATTCCAAACTTAAAATTGTGCCAACTACTAGAGGTGTAGTTACAAGCTTATTGTCCTGCAACCCAAATCTCCACAAAACAATTTCAAGATACTTCCTTTGGTTTAGCCACAATATTTTGTCAGTCCTATCCCTGTATATCTCCATACCAAATATATATCTAGCAACTAAGTCACAAGATACATCGAATTTCATCCATGATATTCAAATTTTGGCAAATTTTTACCCTTTCCAAACTTCATCTGAATTATATGATATTTAATATAATACTGTTATTTAATATAATATTAATTTATTTTAAAATAATATTGAGTTATTTAATTAAATTATTTAGCAATGTTAAACTATTTTGACAAATATATTACTTATTTTAAAAAATAAATAAATTTAATGTCGATTTTTTTTTGAAATTTTACCCTTGCCGAACTTCTTTTAAATTTTATGATAGCTGAACTCGAATTCAAATTTGAACCTTGTGACTTAGTCTAGCAATACCTAAGAATTTCATGTCAAACTTCCTAGACAATTCAGCTTAAAGTTCCTAAATTAATGCCTTATTGTCATATCATCAACATAAATTCTACCAAAACCCAATTCTAGCGCATGAGTCTACGTTGTCCATACAATGGTGTGTTCAAGTTTCGAAATGGAGAAAATGGAGAAAATTTGGAAATTGGCTAAGTCTATGAGATAGGAATAAAATTGAAGTTGGATAGAAACAGTTTGAGCCCGGCTCCATTTTGGTTCTTCCCATTTTGAGCCCAGCTCCATTTTGGTTCTATCGAATTCCTTCCCATCTCAAGGCGCTAGTTGGAAATAAAAGGATGAGCTTAGGAGTACCAACTTGGTTCTAGTGAGCTGAGCCTTAATTGAGGCCCTCCAACTTTTCGATTTAAATGAGGACCCAGATTTGAGTGGGCTGGGTGTTGCTTGCATTTCGCACCTTGAAACTTGGAGTTTTGTCACAAAAGTCGAGGCTTTATCCCCCCCAAGGCAGCTGCTATGCCCAGAATTCGGATCAGACCTGCAAAGCACAAAAAGAATGGGTTAAAATGGCTCCCAATCCCACTTTATATGTGGCGACTTGCTTAAGAAATTGGGCCAGGTCTAAGCCACATTCTTTTAGGCCCCTGATTGAGAAAATGTGTGGGCTCAAGGGCATTTAATTGGATAAATCAGCCCCTAAAATTCGAATTTCTAAGAGAAAGCAGCTCTATAATGATGAAGCGTGTGGCAATTAATGGAGTGAATCAGATTTTAAATGGATAGGTCCTACCCTATAGTGAAGCGTGTGGGGTAGTGGGCACAAAATTCAATGCAATCTGCCTCTTAAAAAAAACGTGTGGGTCTGGTCTAATTAGACCAGACCTAAATTTGAATGCAAAATAAATAAATCAGGCCCTATACATGAAACTTGTGTGGTAGAATCGATGTTTTCTAATTTCAATGTAACATTTTAAAGCCCCATTCTCATAATTTCGATTTAATTTTGGGCTCCTAGTTGGTGCAAAGTTCGATGCAATTCAAGGATAATTTGGATTTATATTTTGGGCCCTCCCTTCTAGATTTTCGAACCAAATTGAGAGCCATTTAATTGGGGCCTATGCTATTTTAAATCGATGTAAATCTGGCCCCTCTCCATTGCATTTAATAATTTTAATTTGGACCAGAACCATGCTAATTGACAATTTAATTCGAAGGCCTTCAAGTTGGCCTAAGTGGTTGATCTTTTGATTAAATTTGAGTCTATGGGGTGCGATTTATTTAAATTTTACATCTCCCCATGCAAGTCGGCCCCATTTGGCAATTTGAGAGGGTATTTAAAGGGAAATTGGACTTCATTTCAACTTCAATTCCATTCGAGCAAAACGCAGCCTCTCTGATTTTTCTTGTGCAGATCCATTTCTTCTCCAATAGGATGCGAATTTGAGGGCTAAAAGGTGGCGACTGGGGGAGGATTTTGTTTCCAGCTTTGCACTTCAAGCAATCAGCAGCCTGGTCTTTCTTTTCGCCATCTTTCTTCATGTGCAAGACTGAGTGGGTGTGAATTTCTGCCTCTTGCTGGGCGTTTCAATGTGGCAATTTCCCCAGGCCTTGATTCATGAAATTCCAAATTAGAAGGGTGTGAAATTGGTCTGTAAGGAAGCAAATTCGATTTTGGTTGGTGGCTGTTTACATCTCAGACCTGGGCATGATCATTCCTTCTTCAAAATCCAGCAAGTCATTGTGATAAATTGCAAGCCATTTCCAGAATTCAAGGGCTTGCATGATCACTGTTTCGAGGACAATTGAGAGATTTTCATACCCCATCTACATTTCCAGATTGTCTTTTGCTGAGAGTATACTTCCTTTTCCAATTTCTGGGAGGTAAGTTTGATGATTGCCATGTTTTAGAGGGAGATTTGGGCATGTACAGAACGCTGACCTGGGTTGTTGCTTGCATTCTTATGACATATTTTATCATGTTTAACCCAGTCATGTGGTTTGATTCTCGATTGTTGATGTTGATTTGTTATGGACAGAACTTGAGGACTTGAGATCAAGGATTCGGTTGGAGCTTCATGATTTGGCATCATTTCCATATCTTCTAAGTTGACTGATCAGCCAAGAGACCAGCAAGTGTTGTTTTATTTTCATTTTTCATCTCTTGCAAGAGAAGGTAAATGGTGCAAATTTGGGCACTTGGTAAAGTTCTGATTTGGATTTTGGATTTGGATTTGGTTTTATTGAGGAGCCTAGCTTAGTGTTGTTTTCATTTCTTAATTGATTGATCAAACGAAGTAACACACTAATTTCAACTAAGTTAACAATCTAATGCAAATCCTAAGCTAACTAGTTGGAAAGGCTAAGTGAACATTAAATGAACATCAATTTAACAATCGAATGCAATTCAATGATACTCAATGTGCAATTCAATGACGAATTTCTAACTTAGGTAATTAGAAGGTTAAAATTTGCAATCTAAATTGGGATTAATCTTAAGGTTAAAGTGATAAAGTTAGTTGAACTTAACAAACATAACAATCCTAGATCATTCAATTTTATGAGCTTTGATTTTAATTTTCCAGCTACCTCTAACCTATGTTTTCGAGATCTGATTTGATTAAAGAAAATGTAGTCCTGATTGTGTTGTTTGTTGCAGGTCTGAGCATGGAAGGAAGAGCTGAAAGCATTGCAAAGATGAGACCTCAAGCCAAGACGAGAGGTGGCTAGGAGTTGGATGAACCAAATGCAAGAAGGATGTTCCGAAGATGAATTTGAGCAGCGGGTACAAGGTTGAGATCAAAAGACTAAGACAAGAAGAAACTCTAAGGCAAAAAGGATGGAGAAATTTCAAAAGACAAAGCAATTGAGAAGATGAGCTATCACAAGTGATTAAGCAAGGGGGTACTTATCAAGTTGCTAGACAAGAATGATGAGGTGGCAATCACATCCTCAATCAATAAAAGCATGCCAAGTGTCACATGGAGACAATTTGATGAGATTATGTCCAGGTTCATTGAATGTGAAAGGAGAATGAGGATGAGGAGCACATTTCCCAAGGTGATGAGGAGGCGTTGTCTACAAGTGCTCTCTTCTCATTGGTCCACTTGTCATTGATCCTTATCCGATTGTTATGGATTTGAATTTTCTCATTGGTTGGAAAAATCATTGTAATTTTCTTATTGGCCCATGATGTGGTGTCCCCATGTAATTGGTTGACAATTTGGCAACCCTAATTAGGGTTTGTAAGGATTAAATCTGGCCCTTGATCTTGAATTGATCTTGGCCCTTCATTGTAATTGAACACCTATAAAGGCCAAGGCCTCCTCATTTGTAAAGGGGAATTAGCATTAGATTAGAGTAGAGGAGCTAGAAAGTTGGAAATAGTTTAGTAGATTAGAGTAGGCTAGCTATGGGAGACTTGATCAAATTGTTGCTATAATGCATATCAAAGTAATGGATAATTCATTGTTGGCTTGTCATGGTGGATTAATTAATATTGCTTTGAAAGTGTTGCATGGTTTCCTCAATCTTTCACTTGGAGTAGATTTATTTTCATGTTGAAGTAGTTAGTTAGATGAAAGTAGTTGTAGATGGTTACTTGTTTGATTCGACAAATCCGGGCCACTAGCCTCTTGCTGATTGTAAGTGTGGCTTGTGTGGTAAGCCGATGAAAGTACTTAACTTCAATTGATATTTAATCTTTAGTTTGCATCCATTTGATGGGATTGAAGAGGAGATATTGATATGAAAACCATTGGAGTAATCCCTTAGAAGCTTGCACTAGATGGGTGGAGGTCGTTGATAAAACCACATCTAGTATAATGACAAAGCATTAAATATAAAGTCCTTATGATTAATTAATGTCTTGACTTTACAAAATAAAGCTCATATAATAATTAATTAAGTGAACTTAATTAATTATGGTCACCACAACAATAAACTCCCCAAGTCAAGTACAAATGCTCTACCAAGCCTATCACCAGGACACCCTGCCACAAATAGTAACTGGCCAATAATAGACTTACTATAAATAGTAAGTCCCTCAAACTGAAAGCTCCGACAAAATAACCATCACTCCACACTGCCAGCAACTGACCAGATGCCTTACTAAAGATAGCAACTCTGTCTCTCCCAAAAGATCACTTACTATAAATAGTAAGTATGTCAATCTGACTCGGACGAGGAACAAACCTGAACATCACATACCTCTAACTCTGCCAACGGCCCCCTCTATCATCCTGATTAGCCTACGAGGGTCACAAGAAAAGACTAATCCCACAAATTCCACTGCTCATGAAAACAAAGGCATTACAGAATTCCACCCTCTCAGGCTCTATTATTGGTGCTTGCATATTCTATGTCCAACGCATGAACAAAGAAACCAAATATGATGCCCTCCAAAATATACTAGGTCAGCCTTACTTGGAAGTTCGCACCCCTTCACCCAAGCAGCTATATAGGGGTGATCATTATTTCATTGCAAACACAAAACCAAGACAGAATTGCAACCTTCAGCAGTGCATCAGGTTCAAATAACAGAAATTTGTCAGCTCTGTTGAACATCATGGACACCAAAGACAGGTTTGAGGCATGTCATGTAGTTCAGAATTTCAAAAATAAGCAGGCCAAGAGACAAAATCAGACCTTTCCAATAACAAATCATTCCCAGATTCGAATTTTAGGCTCAGATTTTGAATATATGCAGCCAGTTAAGTACAATGTTTTATGATGATTGGTAGCTTAAGGTTCATGATTAGACAGGGAATTCAGATGAAAATCAAGCAATGTCCAAATTTATATCCGAATTCTCCATGTTCTCTGATCATAACCAGTTTTCATAGGCCAAAAATTTGATAGATCCTTGGATTTTCGAACTAGGTTCAGATTCAAATGGTTGAAACGCAACTTAGTTTATAAAAGAAATAAATCATTTTTGCTTTTTGAACTCAAAAGCAATATAGTGAGGTTGTTATCATTAACCTGACTTGTTGTCTTTAACCATACTTTTGATTTAAAGTCTGAAATGGCAAACGTCTAACTATTGTTGTGCTATGGCAGGTTAAATATGGCAGGGGTCCATGAAGGTGAAAATTCAAAGTACAAAGGTTCAGCTCTTCAAGCATGATCGAATCAAAGTGAGATGGAAATGCAAATGCAATGGCATGACCACCAATCCTAAGGCTTGGAGGGAGGCCTCATCACAACTACAAGGCAACATGAAGGAAGGCACTTTGATATGACGATCAAAATTGTATGTCCAAATTTGTTGAAACCTCAACCAAGGGTGATTATCGGATTGCAAATATACACACATCTTGGAATGGGGAAATCAAGATACCAATCAGGTTCAAGTTCAAGTGAGATGATCAAGGTCAAGGCATCAAAAGGGACACCAAGATTTCATGTACAAGCAAGTTCAAGGTCATGCCAATGAGAAGATTTCTAAATTTTGAAGATGGACGAATGGAATTAAAACAAAAATTGCAAGATAAGAATGTTGATGTAGCGCCTATCCAGTTCCAACCAATCAAAAAATTCAAGTTTGCACATGTTAAAGATCAATCAATCATATTATACCAAGTGTACATGTGGAAGGCATCTAGTGCCTCTACCTAGCCTCTTTTCCGATTGGTCAATAAAAGCAATGTAATTTTCTTATTGGCCCACGAGATGGTGCCTTTTTGTAATTGGCCAGCATTAAATGTTTGCAGCTAGAAACCCTAACTAGGGATATGTAAATGATCTTGGCCCTTAATTGTAATTGAACAACTATAAAAGCCCAAGGCCTTCTCATTTGTAAGGCATTAGAGGAGATTAGATTAGAGGTAGAGTAGAGTAGAGTAGGAGAGACTTGTTGAAACTGTTGCCATAATGCTATCAAAGTAATTGTTATTTCTTTGTTGGTCTTCATGGTGGATTACTTGTGTTGCTTTAGAGTATTGCATGGTTGCTACATCTCTTCACTTAGATTAACATTTCATTTCATGTTGTTTAGAAGTAGTGTTTGGTTGAATAGAAGATGTTTTGGATGCATTTTTGGTGAACTCGCTTAGACCAAACCACTAGTTGGTTGTTGATTGTAAGTATGCCTTGCATGGTCAAATGGCATATTTATGAGCTTTACTTTGATTATTGCTTGCACATTGATATGCACCGATGGATGGTGTTAATGGAATGGTGATAGTTTGAACATCTTACATCTACCTTAGGAGATCGCACTAGCTTGGTTGATGTCGATGGCTAAACTAAGTCTAGTAGAGTCACGAAGACATCCACAGTTTCTTACATTCTAGGAGTAGAATAGTTTTCTAAACCCTTTATTCCTTTGCAATTTGTTTGGTTGGAAGTGTTTGAAGTGGTTGATATGCATTGATTGAACAGCGTAAGTCCCTTTGTGATAACTAACATATCATATCATAAAACTGAGTGAAAGTCCACAACAAGAAGGAACCTTCAGGTTGTCTCATTTGATCACACAATCTATATATATTGTTTAGCATATGAGCATCCTTATACAAGAGAGAGTTGGAGATTTGGTTTTTCATCCTGGAATACTAAGTATTTGATTCTATATGTTGTAGTGGCATTAACTCACATCAACAATATCTTTGTGCATTGTTTTTATTGTGTAATGCTTCTCTTCAATTTTCAGTTTGGTGCTTTCATTTCAATATTCAGTTAGAAGGAATTGATTAAAATATTGAATTGGATAAAAGTTTAAGATTTATTTACTATTGATTTACCCCCCGTCTCAGTAGTAAATTTGTGTTCTACAATTGGTATCAAAGCAAGTGCTTGTTAAAAAGACCTAATCAGTCTAACCAGATCATGTCACTAGAACACATGGCTAGTTTAGAAGGTTCTTCTTCAAATAAAGCACCTTTGTTTGACGGCACCAATTATGATTTCTGGAGTATTAGGATGGAAAGTTATATTGCTTCAATAGGTTATGATGTTTGGTTGGCTGTTGAAAATGGTTATACTATGCCTAAGTCTACTTTAACTGATCTTGCAAAAAAGAAAGATTATGAAAACAATGCTAAAGTCAAAAATGCTTCGTTGTGTTGTTTATCTAACACAGAGTTTGTTAAAGTTATGCATTGTAAAACAACTAAAGAAATTTGGGATAAATTGGAGAGCATCTATGAAGGAGATGACAAGGTAAAACAGGCAAAACTGCAGACATACAAAGCCAGATTTGAAGAGTTGAAAATGAAAGAAGAAGAGCGTATTGCAGATTATCTTCTTAGAGTCGATGAAATTGTAAATGCTATCAAGGGTTTAGGCGAGAAGATAAAAGAATCAGTCATTGTGCAAAAGGTTTTGCATTCTCTACCCTCTAGATATAATGCAAAAATATATGCTATAGAAGAGGCAAGAGATCTTACTATAATTATAATAGATGATTTACATGGTATTCTAACAACCTATGAAATGAGAATGGCAGGTGATGAAGAAACAAGGAAAGATGTTGCTTTTAGAGCAAATAAAAAGGTGAAGGATGAAAGTACAAAATCAGAAAAAGATTTAGAAGAACAACTGGCGAACTTGGTAAAGAAATTTAAAAAGTATGGCAAAAATAAAGGAAAACTACCTCTTAAATGTTTCAACTATGAGAAAAATGGACATTTTGCAACTAAATATCCTATGCTAATAGTGATGAAGTCTTAGGGTTTTAAAAAGGACCATGTTCTACAAATCAGAGTGATGCTGATCCAAGCAGCGATACAGAAGATGAAGTGGATCTAGAAGGGGAGCCGGTACATGCCCTAAAAGAGATCAGCAGATTGAAAAAGGAAAAGGCCCGACAATTAGCATCTTCCTCAAAAGATAATGAAGATATTTTAAAAGACATTGAAGCCAAAAATCAGATTATTGTAAATCTGAAAATTGGAACTTGAAGAGTGTAAAATGTTGATATTATGGCCTTTACGGCAAATATCTACTACCTTGGAAAATAATAAATATATAGAATATATATTTATTATAAATCGATATATAAATAATAATAATAAATATAGAGATATTTATTATTTATTGTTTATTAGAAGATCGATTTAATATATATTTGAATGGAATAAACAAAGTTTATTTAAAGGGCCCATTTAAATAGCCCAAGTCGGCCTTCTTAAGAAGACACCCATTCACATATATAAGGAGATCGATCCTTGAGGAGATAAGCATCAAAAACATAACATGCGAACTCTCCCTCAAGGATCTCTAGTCTGGGAATTTCTTTAGTATTGGTATGGCAGATCGGTTGTGCATTAAGGAGCAAAATTGGTGATTTGATCTTAAGGAACTGTCTCAGTGGTTCAATCTGCATTCAAGAAGAAGTGAATGTGATCAGAACTTGTGCGAAAATGACAAGATAGATCAGACATCAGATGTGCGATATTGATCAGCATGGTGCGAGTTATATGGTGCAAATTATAGGGTAGTTATACGGAGCGAAGTCCAACATCATTAAGGCTATGAAGTAAATGACATTTGATTGGAGTCACCTATTGCGATGTTGATTATGTTCAAGGTCTGCAATCTGTTGATATGATCAATATCATATTGGATTAGCGATACATGGATATTTGGATCGGCTATATAGAGGATCAGATCTCGAAGTATAGAGTGTGAACTTTATATGCAGCGTGATGCAATTGGTCTTTGAAGATCCAAGGAGAATTAAAAGCAAGAATAGAGGCCACATCGGATCAAGTTAAGGATCAAGATCTTGAGGATCAACAAGGGCAGATCTGAAGACAACATAAGGTCTCCAAATCCAAGTACTTTCTTTCCTTCTTTGTGATTACTATTTTATATCATGTGCTTAGTGTTTGGAAGACCTCTATAGTTTGCATTTTCCTTGCATAAATCTGAAAATATTATCATGGTATCAGAGCCAGGATGAGGAAAAGATCAATTTTCAGATCTAGGAATACAAACTAACTCTTTCAAAGCTAAGAATGGCAACCGGGGTTTGGTCCGGAAATAGTAATTTGACTTTATGAGAGCTTTTGATTTGCATGTGCTAATTCAATTGATTGTCTTCTATTTGTTGGTTGTTCCAATTAACCGATTGACCTCCTAGTGCATATTATCTTCTCTTAAGGCATATTTTCAAATTGCCCTTCCATTATTGGTTAGATTCAAGCTACCAAGAAACATACCTTGAGAGTGAGTTTTGATCTTGTTAGAGGGAGAAGATAGGATTATCCAGAAGGAGTAGGTCACCTTGAGTAACATATACCTTGGTATGACTTAATTATTAGTATGCGGTTTAAGAGGGAGTTCAATCATGGGCTCACTTAATTTTGTGTTATGAACTCCTTCCTTATGTCATGTTGATTACTTGCTATGGAAGCATACTTTACATTAACATATTTTTGTTTTGCATGCATGGATGCATACTTTACCTTAGCATATGTCTTACTTATGTATGGGATCATACAGCTGATTAGCGGCATACCTTGCATCAATTATACTTTTCTTATGCATGAGGAGCATACATCACATTATGAACAGTTACATTGACATATTTCTGGTATGACACATGTTATACATTACGCTGTTATGGGAACATACACAGCTGATTGTTAGTATAACTGATTAACTGTTTTCTTTATTCATGCATGGGTGCATACATTACTGGTTAATGAATGTTGGAACATACTTACATTGGCGTATGTTGTGTATGTTACATTTTACAATTGGCATATTTTATGTATGTGTGGGAACATACATTATGATACTTAGAGATAATGTTGTTGTATGCATGGGAGCATACTTTATGGATATATCTTATCCTTTATATATGCTTTGCTATTGATCATATATATGTGTGAATACATTTCTTTATAGAGGGAACTATATTGCATCTTGCTCTATATGTGATCACATCGCACCTGGTTATATGTTGGACAAATTTGGTTACTCTTATGTGGTGAGACTTATCTGATTACTCTCATGCTTATGGCTAAAACTTGTCTATGGATACTGGATGAATTATGTTTTTTCTATGAGAGAACTACATTTGGATATTGGTTATTACATTTGTATACATTTAGTATACTTAATATGAATGTATGGAGCATACGTCATTTGTATACTTTAGCATGTATGTATGTGTTGATGTGAGTTTTGTTCCACTACAACATGCAAAATCAAATATCCAATGTTTCAAAATGAAACATAAACTACTCAATCCTCTCTTGATATAAGGTCATCTCTCATGCTAAACTTGCAACGTAAGATCATGAAATGACTTCAAGGTTCCTTCTAGTGTGGACACTCGCTCAGTGAAATAATGTGATTTGTTGGTAATCACTTGCGGGGACTTACGCTATTCATTCAATGGATATCAACTATTGCACCTCTAATGATTTAGCTTCACAATGTGCAATGAAAATAAAGGTTCTCTCAAACTTCCATTTCAACAACTTAAACTTGCTCAATGCTAACTTAGGCTAGAGTTCTACTCCTACTCCTAACTAGGAATGCAAGGAATCATGGATGGCTTGGACTCTACCAAGTGGAATCTTGTCAACGACCTCAACTTCACCTAGTGCAAGCTTCTAAGAATCTCAAATGGTTTTCATATCAACACCTTCTCCGTAATCCAGCATGGAAGTACAAACTAAGGATAAAATGCCAATTGAACTTGAGTGCAATGACTAGCTTACCACACAAGGCTTCCTTACAATTTGCAAGGATGTTAGTGGCCTAGTATACTTGAGTCAAACAAGCAAACATCCACAATTACTTTCATCCAACTAACTACTTCAACATGGAAATAAATCTACTCCAAGTAAGAGATTGAAGAAACCATGAAATACTCCAAACATCACATACATTCACCATGAAAACCAACAATGAAAGAAAGAATAATTTTGGTAGTATTATATCAACAATTTGATCAAGTCTTCCCTGGCTAACCTACTCTAATCTCCTACTAGCTCTCTAGCTTCTAACTCCTCTACTCCAATCTAATGCTAATGCATTCCCATTACAAATGAGAAAGCATTAGCCTTTTATAGGTATTCAATTACAATGAAGGGCCAAGATTGATTGAAGATCAAGCGCTGGGATTAATCCTTACAAACCCTAATTAGGGTTGCCAAATTGCCAACCAATTACATGAGGACACCACACCATGGACCAATGAGAAAATTACAATGATTTTTCCAACCAATGAGAAAATTCAAATCCATAACAATCGGATAAGGATCAATGACAAGTGGACCAATGAGAAGAGAGCACTTGTAGACAACACCACCTCATCACCTTTGGAAATGTGTTCCTTATCCTCATCCTCTTTTCACATTCAATGAACCTGGACATAATCTCATCAAATAATCACCATGTGACACTTGGCATGCTTTTATTGATTGAGGATATGGCTGGCACCTCATCATTCTTATCCAGAAACTTGATAAATACCCCCTTTAACTCGTTGATGAGAAATCATTTGTTACTCCTCCATTTGTGATGGCTCATCCTTCAAATTGCTCCATCTCTTAAAACTTCTCCATCCTTTTTGCCTTAGAGTTTCTTCTTGTCTTAGTCTTTTGATCTCAACCTTGTACACGCTACTCGAATTCATCTTGGGAACATCCTTCTTGCATTTGGTTCATCCAACTCTTAGCCACCTCCCGTCTTGGCTTGAGGTCTCATCTTTGCAATGCTTTCAACTCTTCCTTCCATGCTCAACCCTGCAACAAACAACACAATTAGGGCTGCATTCACTTTAATCAAATCAGATCTCGAAATCAGAGCTTAGAGGTAGCTGGAAAATTAAAATCAACGGAAATAAAATTGACTAATCTAGGATTGTCATGTTTGTTAAGTTCGTCCAACTTGATCACTTAAATCTTAAGATTGATTCCTCACTTAGATTGCAAATTTTAGCTTTTAAATTACCTGTTAGAGATTTGCTGAGTTGTTTAGAAATTTGCTATGAGTTCTTCATTGATTACCATTGAATTGCATTGGTTGTTAAATTGATGTTCATTATCTTTTCCTACTAGTGAACTTAGGATTCGTCTTTGATTGTTAACTTTAGTTGACCTTGTTACTCAATTTGATTTGCAAATAAAAATGAAAGTAACAAGAAGCTGGCTAGGAAAGAAAAGGAAAGCAAAGAAAGTCATCACTACGTTGATGAATTTCACACCATGGAGGATCCTCCTCAACAATATCTAAATCCCAAAAATCCACAATCTTTACACATTGGTGCCCAAATTTGCAACCTTTACCTTGTTTTGCCAAAAGATTGAAAATAAAGAATTAGGCAACTTACTGCCCTCTAACTTAAATCAGTCAATCTAGGATGTGTGGATGATGCCAAATGAAGCCTCCAAACCAAAGTCTGCCTTCTAAAATCCTTCCAAAACCTGTCATTAACATTTAAACATCAAACAATCATGATTCAAACAATAGGACTGAGTTAGACATGATAAGAAATGCAAACAATAACCCAGGTCAGCGTGATATACAAATGCAATTCACCTTCAAAACATGGCAAAACAGTTGAATTCTCCATCCAAACATGGGAAATGAAACTATACCTTCAACCCCTACTAAGTAGGCAATGAAATTACAGCACTAAATGCCCAGGTCTGCCTTTTCAAACATGAAATTGGAAACCCCTTCAGCTCTGATCTGAGATCGAAATATGCAAATCTGAGTGCTCCCAAGAAGGTTTGATCTTGTCTTAAGGCTGAGAATGATGTTTCAAGTTTTCAAAATGGAATGCCAACACCTTGTATAATGGAAATGTCGTAAATTAAACACCAAATTCGTCCAACAGCTGGTGGAAATATCACTATCTCAGACTCAGACCTGAATGTTGAAATGCTCAAACATGATGCGCTAGCACATGGTCTTGATGAAACAAAAGCTTGAAATTGCTTCTTCCTTCTCCAAAATCGAATTACCTCTAATCAAACACCAAATGGCTGATGAAATTCATCACCCAAATAAGCAGATCTGCATGTGAAAAAATGACGAAATTATGATGCCCTAGGTGCTGCTTGCTTGGCTTGGGGCTGTTGGTTGATGCCAAAATTATTCGCCAATGCCCTAGGAAGCAACTTGCTGAAAATGGAGCCTTTCTAGCCAGCCAAATTTGCTCCTTGCTGGAAAATTCAGATCTGCAAAAGAAGTCAGAGAAAATCGCTTTGCTTGGGTTGGAAAATGAAGTCTAGGTGCCTCTTAAATACCCCCCCAAATACCCAAGGAGGGACGACTTGATTGGGGCCTTAAAAGTATTTAAAATTAAATCACAACCCCCTTGGAAATAGGGCCGACTTGCTTGGGTATTTAAATTGATTAAATCAGAAATTAAAATAGGGCCCTAAATTAAAGTTGATTATGTAAGCATGTAGGCCCTATTAATTTTGAAATTAGCAAGGCAAGGGGCTGATTGAAATTGTCTCGATTTTGTCACCATGTAGGCTTCATATTTGCATCAAAATTAACAAAATGCAGGCTTTAAATTTACATTGATTTTACCACACATGGGGGGCTCCAAAAATTTAAAATTGAAATTATCACTCATGGCCCCATAATTAATTTCAAAAATCAAGGAGGGAGGATCAAAATTAAATTCAGATTGCTCTTGAAATACATCGAACTTTGCAATAAACATAGCATGGGGGCTAAAATAGATTAAATCCGAAATTGGTGTAGGCCCTAAAAATCGAAATTTGAAAAAGTGATCAAGCTCGCCCCTAATTAAGATTTAAACTTGCTGAATCATGGGCCTTGTAAGTTACCTCGAATTTAACACCAATTAGGCCCCAAATTAGCTTTGAATTCAGCAATATGAGCTCAAGTAAATCAAAATTCATTTACAAAGCATGAGTCCCAAATTTATTTCGAATTTCAACACATCAAGAGGCTCTAAATTAAATCAAAAGGTTGGAGGGCATTAATTAAGGCTCAACTCACTAGAACCAAGTTGCCACCCTTAGGCTCACCCTTTTTATTTCCAACTAGCCTTGAGATGGGACAGAATTTGGTTGAACCAAAATGGAGCCGGGCTCAAAATCGGTTGACCTAAATTGGAGCAGGGCTCAAACTCTTTCTATCCCAACCTCGACTTTATTCCTATCTCCCAGACTTAACCAAATTTTCCAAATTTCCTCCATTTCGACACTTAGCCAAATTTAGCAAATTCATACTCCCACCTTGATACTTAGGTAATTTTCCAATTTTTTAAATTTTCAACGAATGCCACCTAACTCTGAAATTGTTGCCAAACTTATTCCAACACCTAAACCCACCAGCAAAAAGAGGGGGTCCCCATTTGCAATGGGGCGATGGTGTGAAAACCACACAACAGTATGGAGCATATTTTAGTAGCTTATTGTGTATGTATGGATCATACTTTCTTTTATAGCTGAGTCTATATTTATTGATTATAGCTAAGACTATTACATGTGGTTCTATGTGTGAACACATTTCTTTTACATTGAACTTGATTCTTATGATTATAAGATCATATTGGTTACTCTTATGCTTATGTGGATTCATGAATTAAGATTTTGATTATGAGATACATTTGGTTATGATTATTAATTTGGTTACACTTATGCTTATGGCTAAGTTGTTTCTTATGAATTGGATACTTGGAGAATATCATGGATTTGATATTCTTCTCATGGATCAGGGATCCATTGTTGAGCATTTGGTGGACATCATGGACTTTATGTCTGGAGACCATTGCTCTTAGCATTTGGTGAATATCATGGACTTGATATTCGATAGACCAATGCTCATGATATCATGGACTTGATATCTCGTGGATCAGGGATCCACATCTGAGTAATTGGTGGACATCATGGACTTGATGTCGATAGACCACTACTCCGAGCACTTGGTGAACATCATGGACTTGATATTCGATAGACCAATGTTCTTAACATCATAAGACTTTTTTAGTTGTGTAATAATTGTTAATATATACTTTTGAATTATAGTACATTATTGTTAATGTTTGTAGCTTCAGTCGTATGATCATTAGAATATATATAATACATGTTGATTAATAATAATATATTATATATGTTATATTATTATTAATCATATGAAATTTAATATTTAATATTA
>MU227775.1:1508887-1524667 GCA_018584345.1 Thuja plicata
TCAACAAGGGCAGATCTGAAGACAACATAAGGTCTCCAAATCCAAGTACTTTCTTTCCTTCTTTGTGATTACTATTTTATATCCTGTGCTTAGTGTTTGGAAGACCTCTATAGTTTGCATTTTCCTTGCATAAATCTGAAAATATTAACATAAAAGGCAGGTAAAAGTGGTAAATTCTAAACTTATTCTAAAATCTGAAAATTGTTCAAAAATAGAATGTGAAATAGTTGCTTTAAGGAGTGAAATCAAAAAATTAAGAAAATTTCAGTAGTGCAAAAGTTGAAAAAGATTTTGTTGAAACTAAGAAATGGTTTCCTAGAAAGTTTTACTCATTCTATGGTTACTATAACTTTTGCAACTACTTTGGTCACAAAGCAATCAATTGCAGGGTTGTGCCAAGAAGAACCAATTTTGGTAGTCAAAACTCATTTCATGCCTTGAGGAATTTCAGTTTAGTTTGTTTTAAATGTCAAAATGTTGGACATACTGCAACAAATTGTCATATAAGTTTTGCAGATACAAGGAACAAATACTTTGACAAGAAGGAAACAAAAGTTTGGAGAAAGAAAGAGAAGAAATCTCTTGTTGTTGAAACAGACTTACATGCAACAAGAGAAAATCTTGGATAGTGGATAGTGGTTGTTTAAACCACGTGACAGGTGACAGAAACAAGTTTTCCACGTTTACAAAATGGAATGGTGGTCCTGTGAGATTTGGGAACAAATCTTCAGTGCAGATTCGTGGTAAAGGTTCCTTGAGTATTAATGGTATTTTAGAAGCAATAATGTATAGCATGTTGATGGTTTAAAGTACAATTTTCTAAGTGTCAGTCAATTATGTGACAATGGTTATTTTGTAAATTTTAATGCTCAAAATTTTGAGATAGGAAAATTTAATTTTGGAAAACTTATTGCTGAAGGAAAACGAACTAAGAGTAATGTTTATGATTAATAGAAGTAAAAGGCAGAAGTTGTTTGATAAGTCAGGTTGATGAGAGTTGGCTTTGGCACAGGAGACTAGGACATGTAAATTTTGATAATCTTGTGAAAATCAGCTCTTTGAATTCAATAAGACATATGCCCAAGATTGTAAAACCTAAAAATATCATTTGCAGAGAATTTCAACAGGGAAAGCAAGCTAGAATCAGTTTTAAATCAAAAGAACATTCAAGTTTACAACCTCTTGAGTTGATTCATACTGATCTTTGTGGACCAACTAGAACTAAAGGTTTTAAAAATGAAATATATTTTATGTTATTTGTAGATGGTTATTCTAGAATGACATGGGTACATTCTCAAAAGAGAAATCAGAAGCATTTGAAAGGTTTAAGATTTATAGGGCAATGGTTGAAAAAGAAAGTGATTTTCAGATTAAGTGTCTTAGATCTGATAGAGGTGGAGAGCTTCTTTCTAACGAATTCGTTGCTTATTGTGAAGAAAATGGAATAAAAAGGCAATATTCTGCAGCTAGAACTCCACAAAAAAAACAGTGTAATTGAAAGGTGAAACAGAACAGTCAAGGAAATGGAAAGAACTCTACTTAATGAAGCTAAAATTTCTGACAGGTTTTTGGTGGAAGCAGTGCATACAGCAGTCTACATTCTCAACAAAGTTCAGTTAAGACAAAACAGTAAGAAAACTCCATATGAGTTACAGTATGGTAAGTCTACTTCAGTCAATTATTTTATAGTTTTTTGAAGTAATGTTTTATTAAAAGAGAAGAGGAAGGATTGAGTAGTTTTGATTCCTGATGTGATGAAGGTTTGTTTCTTGGTTATTCAACTCACAGCAAATCTTATAAATGATATAGCAATAGGTTGAAAAGAGTGGTTGAAAGTGTTACTGTAAAAATTGATGAAGATTTACACAATGATAACTCAAAAGATTTTATTGTTAAAACAGAGAATGTGATTGAAAATAATTCTGATCCTTCTTCAAATAATTCTGGTGAAAACAATTCTGCAACAAATACTTCTACTTATGATAATGAAACAAATTCAGAGAATGCTAGTGAAATTTGAAAATATTGGTGAAAAGAATCCTTCTACATTTGTTAAATGAAATCATCCTAAACAACAAATTATAGGAAATAAAGTTGATGGGATTCGAACAAGGAAAAAGGTTGTTAAAACCAAAGTCCCAAGGTTCGAGTTTGGTAACAATAAAATTTGGATGAAGTTCGACAAGGGTAAAAAGTTCGAAAAAAATCGACATTAAATTCGCCTTATATAAATTTAATTTTTTTAATATATAATAATAAATTGATTAAATTATCAAAATAACTAAACATTGTTAGATGGAATTGAAATAAAATAATTAATTTTATCATTTATTAAAATAAAATTATATTACATTAAATTTGAAACTTAATATAAATGTTTCACAATTGTTAAGTTAAAATTATAGAAAGTACATCAATATTACGTTAAGTTTTGAATTCATTATAATAAATTTAAAAATCATTATAATGTAAACATATTTCAAATTTTAATTATTTATTTAATTAATATATAAATTAGAAAAGTGTTATTTATTGTATATGAAATAATAATAAATATACTATAAGCTAGCGACGGAAGCAAAATTTATTTCCATCGCTAGCTTATGATATATTTATTAGTTAATATACATTTGCGGGACTTAAAAACTCCTTTGTGGCCTCCATTATCAAGTTGCCAACATTTTTGACCGCTTGCCATGTTCAAGGAGTCTCATTTTGTCGCTCTCCTATTCATGCTAGAAAAGGATTTACATTGCGGGAAACAATTCGGACGCCTAGTAAACACAGTCTGTTCACATGGTGTGGCGAATAAAATACCCTTTTCTTTTGACATGCTTTTTGTGGCTTCCAACATCGGTGTTTCTTGCATCGATACAGTTTCTTCATTTCTGTTGTAGATTCTTCATTCTGCCCAAGAATGTGTTTTAGACAACCGAATGTATTTCACATAAAATAGCCCTAACTCTGTTCCGTACAAATTTGGGGGCGAACTAGAACGGATTTTATAGATTTTATTGGAATTCGCCAAATTTTGAATTTCATACAAGAAATGTGGCGAACCTTGTGACACAAGTTAAAACTTATAACGAGGAAGCCTATCTTTCTTTACTTTCTGAAATGGAACCTAAAACATACAAAGAAGCCAGTACATATGCCAATTGGATTAATGCGATGAAAAAAGAATTAACTCGGATTGAGAAAAATAACACTTGGGAGTTAGTTCCTCGACCTTCTAACAAAAATGTTAATGGTGGCAACTCAAAACATGGGATAATGTATTGTCCTAGCACTCTTTTGAGGCAAGACACATGGAACACATTGTGAATCTTCTTCTTTATGGGGAGCTCCAACTCATAGGCCATCTCTCCTATTTTCCTCATAACCTTGAATGGCCCATAAAATCTATGCTTAAGTTTCTCAGCTCCACTTACTTTGATATATGATTGTTTATATGGTTGCAACCTTAAGAAGACCAAATCCCCGACCTCGAATGTTCATTCAATTCTTTTCCTATCCACATACACCTTTTGCTGATTTTGTGCTTGGTGTAAGTTGTCTCTGAGTGTATTCATGACATCCACATTTTGTTGTATGAAGTTCATGACTCCTAGCACATGGCTCTCTGAGCGGATCAAGTCTCCAAGAGATGTTGCCTCGTTTCTATAATATATATAATGCTTGAAAGGGACTCATCCCTGTAGACATATGGTGGGTGGCGTTGTTACAATACTCTCCCAAGTGTAGCCATTTAACCCATCCATTTTGTTGCCCGGTGACATAGTCCCTTAAATATCCTTCGAACAATTTATTAACGATCTTTGTCTCCCCATCTGTATGTGGGTGTTAACTGGTACTAGAGGTTAGTTTTGTTCTAGCTAATTTGAATAGTTCTTGCCAAAATATGCTAAGAAAACAGTTGTCTCAGTCGCTCACAATATTTTGTGGTAGGCCATGCAGTCTAAAGTCTTCCTCAAAGAAGATTTCCACTACTTGAGGGGCTCTAAAATTTGTTGATATGGCCAAGAAGTGTGTACTTGGTGAGGCGGTCTACCGCCACATAAATACAATCTTTGCCTTGTACCTTTGGTAGTCCTGTTATAAAGTCCACAAAAATGCTTTCCCACTCTTGATCAGGTATCGGCAAGGGTTGAAGAAGACCTGTGGGGAATGTATGTTCTTTATTTCTTCATCACACCATACATTCCCTAGTGTTTTTTAGCATATCTCCCTTAAGGCCCTTCCATTACAACCTTTCTCTAATTTGTTTGTAAGTCTTGAAGCATACTTCATGCCTGAATAATGGGTTGTTATAGTAGGTCTTCAAAATTTCTTTCTTTAGTTCTGACCCTAGAGTGATGTATATCCTATCTTTGTAAAGGATGAGGTCATCAATGTCTCGGTACCTATCATCTTGTGCCACCCCCTCTATGAGGTCACTTGAGCACTTGTCTTTGGCATATTCTATTGGGATGTTTTCCATTCCATGGAAGTTTGGTACAAGTTTTCAGAGATCAATTTGGACGTGTTGTGTGAATATGGAGTCATTTCTTCTCAGGAAATGTTTATTGAATATCAGGAGTTGATGGTGAATAAAGTCCAAGTAACTGAAGGGTTAATCACAGATTTAAAGACAGTCATTGGCATTTGTGAAGAAAAAGAGCAGGTGATCAACAAGGGTTTTAGAGAGCTGACATGTAGGTTAACAAGTGAGAGTAATGAGCTGATTCCAGAAGATGTTGCAATATCAAGCCTCATGAAAGTGATTCACCTAGAGCTTGGGGTGGATCACTTCACTCTCAGTTCCATGAACAAACTCACAAGCTTTAAATTTTCACTGGATTGTCTTCAGGCTGAACTTGAAGAGAGCAATAAAGTCATTTCCAGGTGTGCGGTCACGGTCATTAGAACCACTGTTGTAGCTCGACATACAAGTGCGCCAGATCTTGGAATAGTGCAGGAATCTATTCATAGATTTGAGGCTTTCGTGAATGGTCTCTAAAGAAGATCCTGAAGTGTCTTGGGACGCTTAACATTGTTTCCATGATTTTTAGATAGTTATTTTGTTGTTGACAGATTACATGTAATCAAGGAGCAAGTTGTAATTGTAGGTGACCTTTCACCTGTAAAGCTATTACATGTAATCAGATTGCAAGTCAAATACATTAGGACTTGTAGTTTGAATAAGTCAAAGTTAGTTGTAGAATAAGTCAAATTTAATAGGATTCTCCCCCCTTTTTCTCCCAAATCCTCACCTACATAAAGTAGTGGACTTCATTGTAAAAGTCGTCTTTTGTTTATGCAAGTAGACTATGCTAAAAATTCTTGCAAAGTGAAAAATTTGAGTTTCATTGTGCAAAAGTTTCAAAGTGAATAGAAAGAACAAGTTTGCCCAAACTTTGTGTTGAAAGGCTTGTGGATTATTTATGTATTCTCACGTTGCATAGATACAAGGTTTGATCTCCACATGCTTTGACCTTTCATGAGATACAAGGTTGGAGTCTGCATCACTCTTGATGAATCCCAAGCTCACCAAGTATCCATCTATCAAGAATAGCACGCCCTAGGTGTCAGCATAAGGCCTTTCAGCCTACACACATGGAACTCCATCCCATGCATCACAGTCCTCTGACTGCTACAGTTTCCTGATCATAGAGAAACCATCTAGACATGGTCTACTCCCTCTGAATCAATATGACCAAGATCCTCAGATGTCAACTGAAGCAGATCCTCTAGTTGCTCCCTCTATCACGGAAGCATATCCTTCTCATATGGTTCCAACCATGGAAGATATCTTACTCCAAGAATGCAATCTGGTCTGAATTGTCTCCAATGACTCCAATGACAGGCGAATCAGCCTGCTTCCACATCCACTGTGAAGCCCACCATTATAACACGAGCCGAGTGGAAGTCCTGAGTCGGCATTCCTTCTCAAGAGCTGTAGTGAGGAGTATCCTGCGGCTCTCTTGGTTCCTACAGAACAACCACCCCCTACCTCTAAAACAAGGCACCACAAGCGACTTCAACCTTCCACAATTAAAATGTATCGATAATATATAGTTGTTACCACTTGTAAATGAAACAGTCAATTTGCTGAGGTTAAAGACTATTCTTATTCCAGCGAAAATACAAAGGTCTGATTTTAGTCATAACAGACTCACGATCGGCCCAAACAAATCCTCAATCAACCCTCTGTAGTCTATTTCTGCCTTCCAATATCTCCAAGAAGCTCCTGATCATATGTGCCCAGCTGAAGATAACAAACAGAAATAAATCCCATGCCATAGGGTATGAAAGTCGCCCAATCCTCAATGTTTGGAAGAATGCTATTGAGTATTGCTTCAAGTAGAAGCTCACACCTCCATTAACACAGATCATCGACTTACATACAAACAATCAAATCGTTACCTTTACCAATCAAAGGGCTCAACAACCAATAGTGTCAAAAAACTCTGAGGGCAATTAAGGACAATATATATGTTTCCCTAATGTCAGGAAGATCAGTTTAGATTGCTCTGTGATAGTATATGACTGCAGCTTCACAACTCTAAGTACAAAAAGCTTTGCCCTTATTATACTAGAGAAGTATTACTCCCAGCCAAGAATACCAAAGTAAGAAAATAGCAATCTTCAAGTCACACGGGAATCATAAGAAGCTCGGTCTCATGAATTCACTTATCATTTCCAAATCATTCTGATTCTCATAACATTCAATTGTAGTTGAAAGGGTGGCCGTCTGGAAAGAAGCTTCAATGCTTGGGAATAGAGACACCCGATATGATTTCAGAATCACGAGGAAGATTTGTAACCAGAATATACATATATAAGTTGCGCCTATAAAAACTCAGAATATCTTTGAAATGCCAAGGCACACAAGGCTCATCGATAATGAATACGGCTTTGGTGTTTTTCTCATGGTAGAATAAACTTAATCTCCGGCCAATTTTTTTCAATCACTAGCAGCTCATAGCATATAGGTGGCGGAAGATTATTTCCATATAATCCTTTGAAAAATCGCTCCAATCTCAAACACGGTAGGAAAGAAATCCGAATGACCACTGAGAACTGGAACTGAACAGTATGAACACTCTGTTGTGGTACAATTGATAACGTGCCTGATTGTAAGTTCACTATATCAACAGCCTCTGCACATCCAACTAATTAACTATAACAGCGTGGTTACACCAACCTATATAATGAAAATATTCAGCCAGAGATTTTGATAACTTACGACTCTGTTATGAATGTCCTTGTGTTCGAAACTGTGACACGATACCACCTCCCGATAATAGTATTGATGGTGTCTCAACGTTGTAAAACAGTGCATCCAACTTGGTAGTTATCGGCTCCTTAATGCATCACCCGTGACTGGTCAATGTCGAAGAATGGCCCTCCTGATATCGATGAGTTCAACGCTGTATCAAATGCCACCCACTCGGTATTACTTTAACGTGGGAGATTTTGTGTTCACGTTGTCTACGTTTTCCAGATTCAATATTTATCAACGCTGAACATGTGCCTCTGCGTTACTAATTCTGAGACCTTTGTTTGCATTTCTTCTTGCAATCTATCCACAGACTACAATTCGATCATCCATCGGCATTTTTCAACGATCAGATCTTCCTCCCAGGCTTTGCTCTAATACTATGTTGTTTTACTGATTGTGCTCGTTTAACCACAGGCAATGATTTGCCCTCCCAATCATAGACAATACCCGATTGTCTCCCCCGAGCACTGATTCTTCTCAAGAATGCAGATTATCTATTATTTTTCTTATTTCCCAAAGAGGAAGATTTAATCTTCCTTCATATCTATTGGTGGTGCCCCTTCACCAAGGGTCACCACTTTTCATATGTGGACCAATTAATTAATTCATATAATTATATTAATATATAATTATAACCCATATAATTAATATATAATTACATCTCATATATTATCAATATAATAATATTATATTATCACCATTAATATTATAATATAATTAAATTATCATAATAATAATATAATAATTATATTATTATATTATCAATAATTATCAATATAATTATTATATCACAATAATTATATCGTCACAACCTTTATGTTATCTATGTCAGTCTAAAGGAATCCGACCATAGCTATAATAACATTAACATTTAGAAGGTATACGGTTAAAGACTTTGAGCTTATCGTGTACCCAGAATTGTTAATCTATCTCTTGGAGTAAGTGTAGAAGACTTTGGGTTTCTACAACTGTTCCACCAGGAAGAAAATTGGTATCCTCTTGGTTGCTCCTACGTCAACCAAAGGGCTATTGATATTATCGTAGAAACAAGTCCTTTTTGATATAATTTTAGTGTTGTTTGAAAGATATTTGTGAATCATTCCTAAAAAAGAGGAGTTGATTGTGAGAACTGCCCTTTCCTATAAATATCAGTCAAGTCCTTGTTGAAGCCACCTGTGGTAAGAAGGGAGCCTCCCCTATTGCTGAGAGGAGAGTAATCTCTCGTAACATTGTCGAAAATCACAATTTTGTAAGTTGTGGTCTCTGTGACTTGCAAAAATTTTAGCCAACAAAAACCACGGCAAAATATTTCTTTTTATATATATATAACTTCTTAAAACCTTGTAGGCTCCAACCCACTAGAGACACCAATCCCCTCCACTAAGCTCCAACTCAGCAAGAGACTCCAATCTCTTGAATAAGAGGCTCCAACCTCAGATCTCGCCAAGTAGAAGGCTCCAACCTTCATCTGCCCTAGATCCTTTGAAAAGCTTCAACAATCTGCCTCAAACTCTTCTCTTAAATCTACAAAATGCTCCCACTTAGATCTGCAAAAGGATCTTCAATAAACGCTCTCAAATCTGAAATTTGTCTTCCTAAAAATCTGCTTTTAGGTCTGCTTCAAATATGTCTAACTTCTGCTCTTAAGAAGTCTCATCTCTGCTTATAAATCTGCTCCTTTTTTCCGACTAGATCTGCTCTTTCAATTATCTGATTTTCGCTCATAAGTCTGCTCCTTTTTGCTCTTTATGTCTGATCCAAATCTGCCCTTTATGTCTGCTCCAAACCTGCACTTTATGTCTACTCTAAATCTGCTCTTTATGTCTGCTCTTGATTGAAGAGATATGTAATGAATGGATGACAGAATGACCCCCAAGCAATCCTTTATTTATACACCTTCAAGGTGTCTTTTCACCCAACAGTTACACCTCCTAAAAATCAGTCGGGCCAGCAACAGGTGTATATCTTTTTATTAAATTTTATGACCCTCCAATTTTGGCGCTAGATCCTAGGTCAGCCAACAGAATTAACCTTTTTTTTGCTCATAAACTTTTTCAAGTAGGTCAGCCCTCTTAGGCAAATAAATATTATTTATATTTTGTTAACCAAATAAATATTATTCAAAACCAAATGCTGCCTTTTATATTTCTTATTCACTGCTTTAGGTGCTTTGAATATTTTAATCACTGGGATTTACAAACCGCTACTTAACAGATAACATGAGCGTTATTTATCTATATACTAATCACCGCTGCTAATACTGTATTAACATCCTTCAATATTGATCGCTGTCCTGGATTGCTGTGTGCTGCATTATGTATTAGTTAATTAAATCACTGCTTTATTCTACAGCTTTATTGATTGCTGAAATGAATTTGATCACTGAAACAGTGAAATGAATATGATTGCTGTAGGATATATTTAATTGATGGATTGACTCCTTGCTGCTGCCTTCTATGGGTTTGAAACTTGTGATGTCTTAGAAATAAGACAATTTTCTGTTGATCGTTGCAAAGGTAACTTATTTATTCTTTCTTAAAATAATGGTTGATGAGGTATTAGGCGGGGGCATGACATGAACCAGGCCAGTATTTAATTATATTCACACAAAAAACTATTGAGGTAAACCAAACCTTCATTTGAATCCAAATGGGTAATGGAGATCCTTCAAGTTAAAACCTTTGCAAAATATCAGATAAGAGTTTAGGTGTTCTGAGGATATAGAGATGGAACTTCACTTCAGAAAAAGCATAATCCAGACAGCATATAGAAAGGTGGGAATCCCTCAACATGACGACGTGCTCTGAAGATTACAAAGTATTATAGATTTAAAATTTCCAAAGTCCATAAATTGTTGAGAATTTATGGAAAAAGCTGCAAACAGAGATTTTTGTAGAATCAATGTTTGGGCCAATTATCGTGGCACGTCATCATGACAGAAGAAAATATTTGGATTTTGGATTTTAAACTTGAACTCGATATGTTGGTAGCAAGTTACAAGTAAGAAGTCAGCTAGGCCCTAAACCAATAGAAAATTTATTGATCATGACTTCCAGCCCAACCCATAAAAAAGTTCTAAGAGCAGGAATACTCTATAAGTAAGGAAAAGTGGAAAATTAAAGGATGAGAAGTGTTAGCCTCTCCTGGACATTATGCCCTGATATGAAGGCTTTGAATTGACTTCACTATTGGGTTTTCCTACCTTGTTTGATCCACCAGAAAAGTCATACAATCTAGCAGGCTGATTAATTAAGAGGGGGGGCCCTACCATCCTATAGGCTATTGGAGGGAATTCTAGTTCTGCAGGGGTGGGTGGTTTGAAGAAACATCGGGTGGGCCCTACTATTTTAAGGTAGGAAGCAATAGCCCATAGAATAGTAGGGGTTAATTTATCAGTCCCATAGCCTCCTCCCACCTATCTATAGTAGGGGTCTATAAATAGTGATTTCTAGTCAATGAATGAGGGCATCTACAAGGGGGAAAGGGGAATCTAGTTGTCCATTATTTCACTTTATCTTGTTAACTGGTTTCACCTGTTGGGGTATCTATGGTAAAACGTGAGCCACAGAAATACTAGTAGGAAAAAAAAAATTGGAAATGGATTTCAAATTTCCAAGAAAGTATGGCAAATAAGAAACCATGACCATTTACAATAAAAAGAGGCCAGAAGGCCATCATGCAAAACGCAATATAGACAGACAATTAAAAGGGGCGGCACTTCTTGGGCAGGGCAATTATTTTCCTTGCATCCTCTTTAACAATTTATAAAAAGAATTTGACAATATAATATAATCGATGAGCTCCTAGGGAATTTTACTTTTGCATCAACATTCTTAGATCACATTCTATGTTCCTATCATCAGGATAAGAAAAATGAGTGATATGTGTATTATTAATACAACAGAGGTTAAGACGGCACGCATACCTTATCAATATAAGTTTGGAGACTCTGAACAACAGAATGGATGTAATCTCTGAGCATAGGAGGGCGAGCGCATTGCACGGGAATATTCATATATCTTCTTCTCTCAAAAGCCTCTGCATCGTCGTCGTCGTCGTCGTCATTATCATCCATATTTATTCCACTTCCCCAAGCAATCAATCACATATAAGGAGATAAAAAAAGTTCAAACTGAACATAAATTATTCAATAAATACCTGCTGGATAGATACCCCGAACATAAACCACAAAATTGATGGCAACTTCAAGAAATTCTGTTAATGTGCGGACAATCTCTCCTGCAAAGAAAAATTTGAACTGTGAAAACCATATCCAGATGTTAATTCAAAAGAAAGGAGGCAAACTAATTATATATATGAATGACTGAACAATTACATCATAATTTTTAACCTCGAGGAGAACGTTTAGAGCGATCCATGTCTACGCCAAAAAGACCAAAGAAAACCCAGGGCAACTGAATAGGGCACCTATTTTATGAGCTGTAGACCTTTCATATTTGTGAAATTTGAATTTACATTTAGCTTTATGTCTATTTTATGCCAAAGTATTGTTATAAGCTGTGAAATTTGCATACTTGTAGACCTTTCATATTTGAAATTGTGAAATTTTGCATTTGTATTTAATTTTAAGTCGATTTTGATGTTATTGTTTTACATATATATTTGTAATCATTTATATGTGTAGTGATGAAATTTATATTTACATTTAGTTTTAGATCTATTTTTGTTTATGTGTTGAGAGGAGGCATCTATTATATCTTTATGTAAAAAAATTGGTAAAAATGAACGTCTTAAAAACAGATATTTCTTAGCATATTTTATATATTATATTATTAAATAAATTGATATGTAATTATATTATATTATATTATATTTAATTATATTATTTTAGCAAAAAACAAATTTATAATAATGTATTATATTTAAATATTATATTATATTATCCATCAAAAAATATTATATTATATTATTATTATTATGTTATTATATAGGTTTATTATTAGAATATATTATTGATCACACTGGCTATTTGAATGCATCTGATGTGATTCTTGTTTTTATTATTTTTAATATATGGAATTGCACCCCATGTCCGCAATTTCTTAAAAGCCTAGAGTGAGAGTGTGTTATTTTATATTTGATTAGAAATAATATATTATAATATTATTTTTAAAATTATATAATATTATTTTAATATAATAATTATATTATTTTATATTTTAACTATTAAGATTATTATAAATATTACAATATCATATTAATAATATTAATCTAATATTTTTATATTAATAGCAGTAAACTCAAGGTGTTGTCTCTTTAAACAAACAACCTGGTGGCAGAAAAACCATCATAAGCATAGTATTAATAGCACTTTAACAACTGACTAACATCAAAAACCATAAAAAAGTCAATCAGTATAAACTATAAGCTACTAAAGTCTTAGCACTGGAACAGAGTCCAACAGAATATCATAACTCATTAAACTCTTAACAGTAAAACCCAAAGAACTACTAAAGTCTTAACAGTATTAAATTGTATACTAAAAAACATAACTAGCAAAAAATAGAACCCACAACCAACATGGTCATTGGGAGGCTAATGGAGCCCGTGGTTCTAGTCTTTTATCAAGAACTTGAAGAGTTCCTTGTAGTTCGCCTCCTTCTTTACTTCATTTCCCAAGACCTTTTTCTACATGAGATAGAGTGGGATTACAGAACTATGTGTAACTCACAGACCAAATTTTATTATAACGTTATGGTTTATAACATTATTATTATTTAGGATTGAGATTAGGATTATAGATATAAATATAGTTCTAGATTAGGGTTATGATTAAGATTAGGTTTAGTTTTAGTATTAGTGTTAGAGTTAGAGGTATAACTACAATTAGAGTTACAAGTTAGATATAGAATTGTGGTAAGGATATTAAATGAATCAGGGTTAGAAATAGGGTTGTGTAGGAGGCTAAGATTAGGGGTGGGATTATGATTAGTCATCAATCACTTGATGACCTATCATACTTGTACATAGGAGGTTTAGAAGACATAAATTTGAGATCATATTGAAGAGACAAAGACCTACAAATTAGACATTTTTCAATCCAAAATAGCAAGGGCCAATTCACCTTGGGCAAATTTGACCTAAACACTTCTAATAACATTTTTGGGGAAACATCTTATCAACATCCTAATCCTAGATTTACTAGTTTTGTTTGCTTCCAAGTCAAGGTCGCCTCAAGCAAAATAGTCCTGATTCCAACTCTAATTGCAAAAACAAGTTCATTTTTTCCTCCCATTTTCAAATCTATCTCAGTTGTCTATATATCTAATTTCTATAGCACTATGCATGTTGACAACCCTCGATTTTCCACCTTTAATCCTAGATCTAACATTCAATTTTGTATACACATGAAATTTTTCATTAAATTATCCTCTTATTAATTTCAATTTTCTTCCATTAATCAGGTAAATTCATTATTCAATAATCTATCATTCATTCCTATTATTCACTATATTATCATTAGCATATTCCTTCATTCATCTTAGAGTTCCTTGTAGTTTGCCTCCTTTACTTCCTTTCCCAAGACCTTTTTTTGCATGAGATAGAGTGAGGTTATAGAACTATGTGTAACTCACAGACTTAATTTTATTATAATATATGTTTTTAAACATTATTATTATTTAGGATTGAGATTAGGCTTTAGATAGAAATATAGTTCTAGTTAAGGTTATAATTAGGATTAGGTTTAGTTTTAGGATTAGTGTTAGAGTTGGAGGTATAACTATAATTAGAGTTGTAGGTTAGATATAGAATTATGGTAAGGATATCAAATGAATTGGGGTTAGAATTAGGGTAATGTAAGAGGCTAAGACTAGGGGTAGGATTAGGATTAGTCATCAATCACTTGATGACCTATCATACTTGTACACAGGAGGTTTAGAAGACAAATTTGAGATCATGTTAAGGAGACAAAGACCTACAAGTTAGACTTTTGCTGATCCAAAATAGCAAGGGCTAATTCACCTTGGGAAAATTTGACCAAACACTTATGATGACATTTTTGGGGAAATGTCTTATCAACATCCTGATCCTAGATTTACTAGTTTTCTCTGCTTTCGGGTCAAGGTCGGCTCAAGCAAAATAGTCCTAATTCCAGCTCAAATCGCAAAAACAAGTTCATTTTTGTCTCTCATTTTCAAATCTATCTCAGTTGTCTATATATCTAATTTCTATAGTACTATGCATGTTGAAAACCCTCTATTTTCCACCTTTAATCCTAGATCTAAAATTCAATTTTGTAGACACGTAAAAATTCTTAGTAAATTATCCTCTTATAAATTTCAATTTTCTTCCATTAATTGGGTAAATTCATTATTCAATAACCTATCATTCATTCCTATTATTCACTATATTATCATTATCATATTTCTCCATTCATCTTATTAATCCATATATATGTGGGTATGTGCAAGATCATGGTATACCAAGCTATGGCCTTAAGTGGCAATGAAAAATAAAAAATAGGGTTAGTCAACTTGACGTAAAAAGTTGAACATCTTATCAACCTTATGTGAAAAAGTTGTAAGAATAGAATATGTAGGAAATTGAATGTAGTTTCTAAACTACTAGCCCTTTTCTGAAATAAAAAATGAATCTAATTGTTAAAAATTTTAGATTTCAATGCAGTAGTATGAAAATTTTAGGAAAAAGATAAAAATTACGTGTATGTATGACCACCTTAATCACAATCAAATGATGATATATTTTCATAAGATTCCAGACATAAGTAGTAGACTCATGCCTGGATGTGACAGATTTTTTTGTGTAATTTTTTCCCAACTAAATAATTATTTATGAATGTTCTGCTACAATTTTTTTAGAATAAAAAAACTCTCGTGTCTGACCACCTTAACTAATTCTAAACAAATTTACAAAATTGAAAACTTTTTTTCTTATGGTAGGCGAAGCATAGAATGTGACGCGTGTTTCAGATTTCAAAAAGGTTAAATCGTTTGAAAGTTATATTTGTTTTTCGATCAGTTAGTCAATCAGGACTTTAGAGGTAGCTCAATTAGAAAATAAGTAATAATTGCTTACTGAACTTGAAATTTGACAGCAATTATATTGATGGAAAGTTGATAATATCTTTAGGACCCTTTTGTTTCATCAATTTCGGGTGAAAAAAAAGGTTGTCAACTACATGGTCGAAGTCTGGCGATCAGAAGAAATATGGTAAGTATATTTTGTTAGAGTAATAGTTCATTTGTCTTTATAATTAAATCTATTCGGTTTAATTATTAAAGTACACTATTATTCTATTCACTTAAGTTTGTCATTTGTAGGTGCATAATAATTAATATCTTTATTAATTATTAAATGCACAAACCTAGCTTTCTCCGACTTTAGGGTTTCTCGCCTTATAAGTTGCTTTTGTAATTATTGTAATTCATTCTTTTGGGAAATAATAATTCTCTCTCACTCCGCTGAGATTTTCCAAACCCTTGCCTCTCTTTCACAGGTTTCATTTCAGCTTCAGGTATTTTGCATGCAGGTGT
>MU227775.1:1530843-1593154 GCA_018584345.1 Thuja plicata
AGGGGAGAGAGAGAGAGAGAGAGAGAGAGAGAGAGAGAGAGAGAGAGAGAGAGAGAGAGAGTCATCTTTCATTTATGCTTTCAATGACAACTACTCCCCAAGGTCAGACCAAAAAGGTGATGCAAAACCTTTAATACTCAAGAAATTCCCAACAAAAAGGGTGGAAAAAGTTGTATTTTTGTTTTCCACAACTCTATTCCCTTAAAATTCTCTGCAAAAAAAAAATTCTTGGATTGAGGGACCCAGAGAATAATTTTTTGGTTTTGGATGCCAGTCAGGCCAATTAGATATCCGATATGTCCCACTCAAATTTTGTTTTCCATTTAAAATTTCAACATTTGCAATTTTGAATTTTTTCATTACCTCTCTCTCTCTCTCTTGGGTAATATTATTATAATATTAATACTAAAACTAATATCATAATATTAATATTATAAAAATAAAATCTATAACAATAATTAAAAACTAAAATAAAAATTGAAAATAGCATGGAAATGAAAAAGTTCAAAATTGCAAATGTTGAAATTTTAAATGGAAAGAAAAATTTGAGCGGGACATATCGAACATCTGATTGGCCTGACTGGCATCCAAAACCAAATAATTATTCTCTGGGTAACCCTTAATCCGAGAACCATGTTTTTTTGCAGAGAATTTTACGAGAATAGAGCTGTGGAAGACAAAAAAAAAAAATCTTCCACCCTTTTTGTTGGAAATTTATTAATTATCAAAGGTTTTGTATCGCCTTTTTGGTCTCACCATGGGGAGTAGTAGTCGTCGAAAGCATAAACGGAAGAGGAATCTCACAAATGAAGATATTGAAGTGTATAGAGAAAGGGATAGGGTTGCCCATCGAAACAAGAGACAAGGTATGTTAAATATTAATGAAGATGAGGCCATATGCTCACCCTTAAATGTTGTTTCAAGTGAATAAGAACATGAATTTGAAAGGATTTATGACAATAATATTGAAAATGAGAATGTATGGATTGAAGATGAAAATATAGGTTTTGAAAATGAACATGTAGATGTGGACAATGGAAGTGTAGACATTGGCAATGACAATCCACTGATTAAATATGAAGCAATTGACAATGATAATGGTGCACAAGAACAAAATCAACGTTACACATCTCCAAATTATATGAGAAATGAAGTCCCTTGCGAGGAAGAAACACAAACTTCAATTTTGAGACCTTCAAGAACAACAAAATGATTACTTGAAATTGATGAGAACATAATGAGAAATTCTGATGACAAGAGATCACAAAGAACCGTTTGGTTGTGGGCTTCAAGACTTTTTGATCATTTTTTTAGCCACAAGTCATCGGTCGAGCAATGTCAAATGTTTTTCAAGTTGTTAAAGATGAAGAATATGAGACCTATTATGACATAAGTTTTGTCATTAGTATGCAAAGAGAAAACAATTGTTATGAACTGTCAGTTACACTACACCAAAAGTCGGGTTTCAATTTAGACCGAAAGTGTTAGGTAAAGGGAAACCCGACGACACAAGTTTTGCAATGTAAACCGAAAGTGAAACCTGAAGATGATACAGAGGAACCCGACAAGCAGGTTACACTATAAATGGAAAGAGAATAAACAGAGGAACCCGATAGCAAGGGAACCTGACAGATAGTTCAACAAAGGAACACTGAAAGACAGTCAAACTGATTTAAGAGCAAATCAAGCATCAGACACCGAAAGTCAGTTATATCCTGAGAAAAGTGGATCTGACTTCCACGTCAGATAAATAGTTATATTCTATATTTAGAGTTTTGATTTGTTTTAAATCCATTTCGTGATGAACAAGAAACATAATTGTAATTGTTTTAATCAGTCTAACTGATTAAAAACATGCAAACTAGGAGATCAAGGTCAAGTTGTAAACCTTTGATCATAGAGTTAAGTTTGTAATACGTAAAACTTAATTATGTCAATATATGTTATAAATAGATGTTGTAATCATTCATTTGAAATGGATGAGAGGATGAATGTAGCCAATGAGCACATCTAAGGATTAGGCTGAGAATTTCAAGAAGCAAAACAACAAAAGATGAATTTGGTTATCAAGAACCAAGAACCAAGGCTATCGAGCAACATAGGTATTAATCAATCACATTAGGTGATACTTTGTACATGTGATTTGTAATGGATCTCTAATCAGAAATTGCATATTGCATACACTTAGGTCAATGAGTATTTTTGTCTACATTCTAACAAGTGTAGCAAATAGAAGAAATCATTTCAAGAAAGATGGATCTAATAATCCTATTGTAAATCTCTTAACTGAGTGCACACTAAACAATGTTGCTAAAGCTCTTATTAGAGTAGACCTTAACTAGTCTCCACATAATACTCCTAAGAGGGTAGATCATCAGAAGTGATCAAATTGTAAGCCTTAACCGACCCCTTCCAATCTACAGATAGTGAAGTTTTTGTGGGTGCCATCCCTGCCGCAATTTTTATCTTCTAACAAGGGTTTTTTGCGTTACCATATCTTGTGTTATGTGTTATTTCTTTCATGAATGTTTCTATGAATGTCTACATATAATTAAGATTATGAATTGATATCACATGCATAAAGAAATAACAACAAATATGATCGGTAAAGCAAAGATTTGATTACATAAGGTTAAAGGTTAATTAACTAAAAGTTTTAGAGGTACTGATTCACCCCTCCCCTCTTAGTACACACTTCCCATTATTTCCAACAACTGGTATCAAAGCTGGATCTCTTATTTGGAAAGTTTAAAGACTTAAGAGAAAAGATCATACAATGGAGAAGTACAGGCTTGACAAGAGTATTGACAATCAGAAGTTAGAAATTCAGTGATAACATTAAGTTTTGCCATTAGTATACTTAAGTGAAAAGCATGATAAATTTTATCGATATAGGCATAACTGACGAACAGCATACAGGCATAACCGATGAAATAAAAATGCTTGACATAAAAATGCTAAGTACAGAATTGACCGACGAACACTGACAAGTGTTGAACTGACGACAAAGCATAAAGAACATCACCGACGGTACAGTTTTTGTGAACATCACTGACGGTATAGCTTTTGTGAACATCACCGACATAATAGAAAAGGCAAGGAACTTGACGAATAGTTCAGAATAGGGACATCGACGGAGTAGAAGACCGACAGACTGACAAAGCAGCCAGACCATCAGAACTGACAATCAGTTACAAAACCTGCAACAAGTGGATCTGACTTTCCACGTTAGATAAAACATTGTAATTCTATTTATAGGATTTTAATTTGTTTTAAAACATTACTTGAGGGTCAAGCAAGCATATTGTAAATGTTTTAAAGCATCCTAACAGATCTAAAACATAACTAACTAAAGATCAAGGTCAAGTTGTAAACCTTGGATCTAGAGTTAATCTAAAAAGCGTGAATCAAGAATGGACCTAGAAACTAGTATATATAGATGTTCAATCATTTGTAATAAGTAATAAGTTGATGAATTATTGTAGCCATGGAGAGCATTTAAGTAGAAGAAATGAATTCATGCAAAGTTTAGAAACAAATTATATCAGTTATCAAGAACAAAGAAAAGGCTACCGACGAGCAGAGACAAGGTATTATTCAAATCACTCAAGGTGATTACATATACATTGTAAGCTTTACAAGATTTGTTATCAACAATTAGAGATTGCATATATTATCAGATCAACATTTATATTGTAGTTGCATTCTAATAAGTGCATCACATCAAAAATCCTTTTGTAGAAGGTAGACTTAACAACTCTTTGATAAATCTCTTAACAGAGTGCACACCTAATGGTGTTGCTAAAGATTCAAACGAAGTAAATCCTAATAGGTCTATACTCTAATACTCCTAACAAGGTAGATCATCAGAAGTGATCAAATTGTAAGCCTTAATCGGCTCCCTTCTTATCTGTAGATAGTGAAGTTTTGTGGGTAGACATCCCCACCGCAATTTTTACTTCCTAACAGGAGTTTTCTGCAATATCATATCATGTGTTATGTGTTATTTATTTTCATGTATGTTTCTTGAATGTTTACACATGTAAAGAACTTATATTATATGATTTCAAATACATAAAGAAAGATGAACAGATAGATAGGTGAAAATACAAAACTGATGACACAAAGGTTAATGGGCAAATCACATAAAAAAATTTAGAGGTACTAATTCACCCCTCCCCTCTCAGTACATCATTCTAATAAATCCAACAATTGGTATCAGAGCTAAGTCTCTTTCTTGAAAATCTTAAAGACTTAAGAGAAAAGATCAATACAATGGAAAAGTACAAACTAGATAAGACTATTGAGAATGAGCAGTTACAAATTCAGATTTACTATGAGCAGTACAAAGAGGCGAGAGTAAGCATGAGAAAGTTGCTTGATGAAAGAAAGATCATGGAAACTAGGCTTAATGAGAAAGATTATCAAGAAGAGGAGATCCCATAATACTTCAACTCAGTTGAATCCGCTACAAGCAAAGCATCAGACACATCAGTAGAAGAGATCACAAGTCTACAAGAAGTCAATCTACATCTGACAGAGAAAATAAAGATGCTGCAAATCGGTCAAGAGACTCAGATGGTAAAAATGATTGATGTCATGGATGATTCAAGAAAAGTTGAATCAGAGAGAACATTGGCTATTGATGATAGGAGGAAAATCACTGAGAAGCTACAAGAAAAATAATCAAAGATTCAAAGACTTACTGATCATCACCATGAGATTACTAATCAAATTATTCTTACGAGTCAAGAAGAAAACAGATTAAATACTGAACTCATTGAAAAAATACAAATCATCGGTGAGCTAAGAGAAGAGAATGAGAAGCTAAAGATGAAGTCAGAATTTAGAATCAGCACAATGAATTAATCAAGAAAGCTGAAGATAGCAATAAAAGAATGGATGCTTTCCTTGACGAACAAAGAAGAGTCAACAACTACACAAGAATAGGGTACACTGACAATGGAGAATCATCTAATCAATTAGATCAAAGGAATGTTTATGCAACTCCAAAAACCAAGAAGCTGTCATGCAATCACTGTGGAAAACCAGGCCACACCTCAAACATTTGCAAAAACAAAATGAAAGGTATTCCTCAATCACAATCTGCTTTCATTGGTAATTGTTATAAATGTCACAAGAAGGGACACAAGGCATTTGAATGCAGATCCAAGGTGACAAATCCAAAGAAGGAAAGCTACATGGACAAATACTATCCTACCTACAAAATGAATGGACATACACATCAGGAGTGCTAGAAAAAGAACAAGAAAGCATGGACACCAAAAGGACCTGATAATGCCTACAAACTGACAAGAGTCGGTAACTCATATGTTTGGGACTATAACACATGGGTAAATTGCACAGCATGTAGAAGGTATGGTCATATATCTGCCAATTGTATGAGAAAATGGACTAGAAGACCAAGAGGATGGTTCAATCCAGGTATGGCATGTTTACATTGTCATAAGGTTGGACATGTGATAAAATATTGCAAAGACTGACTGACAAAAACAAGCACTTATCCCAATTGAAATACCATTCATGACATCAAGAAGATGAGAAACAAGACGAGGGTAAAAGCCACAAACACTAAAGTTGCTGGAACAAGTAATACAAATGATGACGCCCCATCTAATGGATCTGGTGGTATCACTATCTCCAACTAAATTGCACAAGTATGGAACTGCATTATGACAAGTTATATTATGCATCAGTTCCATTACACATTGATAATATTGGCAAAATTAGCATTAGTGAAGATGCACTATATTGCTACTTGTAATATTGTTGAAAACCAATTCCATCGGTTAATGGGCACAAATAAGCATCGGTGAACACACACAGTAAATTTGACACTACTTACCAAAATGTATCAGGCATTACACAAAAGCCAAGTCACTTAGTGTAACCGACAAACATCGGTGATCTTTGAGCCGACAGAAGTTGTCGTCGCCATTTTACCGATAATCATCAGTGAAAACACTGAAGCTGCTAGCTACTTCAAAATGTTGTGCCTACACTGAAGATGTTATTTATGCCTTAACTGAAAAACTCAGTCTTTGTATACCGATGATTCGTTGGGCATTAATGACAACTTAGGGCACAAAATTTATAAAAGCGTGACGGAAGAACTCATTTTGCACCCGCAATTTTGGAGCAAGAAAGTAGAGCCAAGCAGAGCAATTGAAGAGCAGATTGAAGTGCGACCTCAACAAGATTCAAACACTACTCAACAGATTCACAAGCATATCACAGAGATTCAGTAAGTACCTACAATCACCGACCGCACTGTTTATTTGTGAAAATCCCTAAAATTTGAAATACGATGGCATCTACTTCAAGAAAACAAAAATGAAAGAGGATAAGAAGAAAACGCTTAATCTTATCAGCAACAATACTTGTGTTGAGCCCAAATACAAGTTACACCCAGAAATTGCATCGCAACCTGATGATTCTGGAGCATTCTCCAGAATCCCACCTAGGGTTTTGCTGGTAGAGGACGTAAGGTCCTATATTCATTGCAAGATCTCAGAATTAGGAGATCTAGACCTGGACAATTCTTATAGGGATCTATGTGATGAATCTAGAAAGCTGAAAGAAGAGCACAAGCATCTGAAAGTGAAAGGTCTGACAAATGCACTACACTTTCCTAGGGTTTTTAAGACAAATGGATACAGATAGTTCTCAGCAGAATGCATAACTAGACATTATGGCTTAATGAGCCTAAATGAATAACAAAAGATGTTATTCATGCAGTTACTGGATATCCCACAATCGACAAGACAAAAGGTCACAAGCACCCATCCTTGAAAGAGGTAGAAAAGTTGACAGGTGCAAAATCAGACAAGAGAGGTCTCAAGGTTAACACCATCACCGACGAGGAACTTAAGTTTGGTGCATGTGTGATAGGATATAAGATCTTTCAGGCCAGCATAATGAACAACATAGCAAGCACTACTATGAGCACAACCTACAAGATCATCAAAGAAGGAAAGAAGATGGATCATGCATAAATATTGTTAACTCAACTTGAGGAGAACATGAACACCATAAGGTCTTGAAGGACAAACACTTGTACATTTGGTTCTCTAATTATGTGCATATTCTTTTACTTTGAAGAAAACTTTTCTTCCATAGGCAAAGTAGTATGGGACACAAGCAAACTAGTCACCATACAAATATGTGAGCACATAGAATCATTAGGTACAAATTTTGATGACCTAATGAATGAGTATTTCAAAGGATTTAAAGAAAAGATGCAAGCTAGAACTAGGATACCTGAGAGTTTGATAGAAGAGCACAAGGATGACATATGTTTTATGGTAGATACCGACTTTACCTATATCAAACTAGTAGTACCTAGAAAATCTTGGTTGTCACCATTAGATTATGAGATCAAAACAGGACAAGCTAACAAGTGCATCTAGGCACTATTGAATGAACTAGTGGGCAGAAAGCAACCAAGATTTGGCACTTATGAAGAGGCCAAACCAAAAATCAAGTCAGATCTTGTTGTCAAGAAAATTGTAAACAAGAAGAACAAGATGGTAAGGACTTAACCAAGAAATTTGCAGTTATAGAAGAAGGTGAAGAGGAAACAGAAGGAAAGGAGGAAGAAACTGAGGGTCAATCACCCATCAGTGAAGATATAGAAAAGAGTGATACAAAGGCTACATATTCAGATTCACCGCCTCCTCCTTCACCCAATAAATCAAGAACAACTTTTTCTTCAAGGACATGAAGCAAAACTGCAAAGGAAGCAACTCCTTCATTGCTGAAGAAAGGAAAAGTGAGAACCTATAAGAGGAAACCTGTCTCACCAAAGGAAAAACAAACCAAACAGAGGAAGTTGAATAGAACTAGAGAATATCTAGAAGAATCGGCTATGGATGAAGCTGACATAGATGTGCAAAAAGGGAAAGAACCCTTGATTCCAAAGACAATTGATGAAATATGTAAAAACATTTCAGAATCACCATCTATCTCTGATCCTAACATTAGGAAATGGTTGAAATTTGATCCAGAGGATCAAAACAAAATTGAAGAAGCTATAATAGCTAAAATGTGCAAACACCATTATGTTCCACTTCAATTCTCAGAATATGACATTCCCAAGGAACTAGCAGAGAGATTGTCTGCAAGATGGACATTTGCACTTCACCAAGAAAAAAAGATAAGAGAAAGAATACTTGTTACTCTTATGCCTTCTAATTCAAAGAAGGAAGAGATAAGTGAAATGATGAAAAAGTATGAAAAGGAGTTCTCACCCAAAATGAGAGCATACAAATTTCTCAAGGAGAAGCTAATTGAGCTAGATCAAGACAACATTAAAAAGTGGTACAAGATACTTAACAAGCCCACTAAGGAAGCTAACCTGGAGAAAGAACACATCATCATCAAAGATGTACAAGATGACTCATCAGTGGAATTGGACAAAGAAGAGAGTGATAAAGCAAGCCCCAAACATACTAAAGTTATAGATGAGGTATAGCCCGACACTACTCTTGACAAAACTCAAAGTGAAGAAAGCCAAAATCCACCAAGCCCAATTTACATTGATTTGAATGATGAAGCAAAGTTACAAAAGAAGAATTGACAATAAAAGGTAACTTAAATGAGGATGTCAATGCTGAAACATGGTTAGATAATGTCATTAATGACATTACAGGAAAAGATCCTGCAGAAGAAGTGCAAAAAGATGAAGATATCACTGTTGCACAAGGTAATACCGACGAATAGGAAACGCTTAATACCACTGCAGAGGTAAATACACCGACCAACATGAAAATATTAATAGAAGCTATTGATATTGATTCAAGTCAGGAGAAATCATCCAAGAAAGATGATGATATACCAAAGGACACAGGTAATGAAGAAAATAAGGATGCATCAGACACACAGAAGGATACAAACACAGAGATGAAAGATGCAACTGACACTCAGCAAAAGGTGTCTACTGACAAGGACAAAGAAGGAGATATTAACAAAGATGATACATTAAGAAAGGATGAAGAGAAAGAAAAAAGTGAAGAAGTTAAGCAAGATGATAGCATTAAACAAAAGGAAGAAAAATATGTTGATATACTCAAGGCCAATGAAGAGACATCTTCACACAACCAACAGGTAGACTCTGAACAGAAGCAACAAGAAGCTTCATCTTCTTGACCTTCACCTACCTAATCAATCCAATCTCATGATCTACATATGGTAGTTCACCAATCTGTCTCTCAACAAAAGAAGAAGAAGAAGAAAGTAATGAAGAAAGACATGGCAGTAACACTTGATGAGGTAATTGAAATACCCAAGTAGGATGTATCTACTTTGGATGCTGAAGCACTTCAAAAGTTTGGAGTGATATGCCAAAGAAAAGCTATACATGAGAAAATGAAAAAGGCACATAGGGAAGCCCAAGCACTTGATAAAGCTAGGGATATACTACATCAACTTATTCCTGATACAAAAGTTGAAGATGGCATATCAGTCATGGAGGCAAATTATAGTTCTTACCGACGCCATCACTACTCAGAGTGTAGATGCAGAGCAGGCCATGGAAGAACGGGCAGAGAAGAAGTATCAACACAAACTTGTTGAGAAGATCAGCCAAGAAGTGGTAGAAAACAAGGTAAAGCTCTCTGAATTAGCAAGTCAATTAGAACCTATGATTGCAGAAGCTATTACCTCAATTCAAAACTTGTGCACACTTGAGAATTTCATAAAGGAGAATAGTGAAAATCTATCCCAGCTAGATTCAGATCTGACAGCGAGTACACAAAGTTTAACCTCTGATGCAAACACTATAAAACTGCATCATGACAAGATCACATAGGTAAACAGATTAAGACAAGAGATATGGGATGCAGAGACACAGTTTAGAAATGAGGTTACCGAGCTATAGGCTCACATATTGCAAAACCTCACCACTCTGCAACACCACATTACAGATGCAATAAATCTGATAGCAACCCCGGAGATGTCTGTGGTAGACAACATCTATGATATGCATGTGAGGATATCACTTGAGCACGTGGCTCTAGAGAATTTAAAGGAGAAATGGGAGAAGATGATGGAGGAAATAAAAGCCTCACACTCACACATTTTTGAAAAGTTGTAAGTACCTTTGCCTTTACTATCAAAAAAAGGAGGATTGAATAGTACATATGTACAATATACTACATTAGCAGAAAGAGAAAAGGATATGTATATTGTATGTACAACATGAATATGTAAAAATAGATATGTACATAAACTTGCACTTACCGACATATGCATAGGGGGAGTCATTTCATGACTAAAAGAAAAATGACTAAGGAAGAAGTATACACAGGTGTACATACTAATACATTAAGTATGTTGCACATATCAGTTTTTGATACTAATGTCAAAGGGGGAGATTGATAACATTAAGTTTTTCCATTAGTATACTTAAGTGAAAAACATGATAAAGGTCATCGGTATAGGCATAACTGACGGACAACATACATGCATAACCAACGAAATAACAATGCTTGGCATAAAAATGCTAAGTACAGATTTGACCAATGAACACTGACAAGTGTTGAACCAATGACAAAGCATAAAGAACATTACCAATGGTATAGTAATTGTGAACATCACCGACATAATAGAAAAGGCAAGGAACCCGACGAACAGTTCAGAATTGGGACACTGACAGAGCAGAAGACCGATAGACGGATAGAGCAGCCCGACCATCAAAACTGACAATCAGTTACAAAACCCGCAAAAAGTGGATCTAACTTTCCACGTCAGATAAAACATTGTAGTTCTATTTATAGGATTTTAATTTGTTTTAAAAAATTACTTGAGGTTCAAGCAAGCATATTATAAATGTTTTAAAGAATCCTAACGGATCTAAAACATAACTAACTAAAGATCAAGGTCAAGTTGTAAACCTTGGATCTAGAGTTAATCTGAAAAGCGTGAATCAAGAATGGACCTAGAAACTAGTATATATAGATGTTCAATCATTTGTAACAAGTAATAAGTCGATAAATGATTGTAGCCATGGAGAGCATCTAAGCAGAAGAAGTGAATTCATGAAAAGTTCATAAATAGATTATATCAGTTATCAAGAACACAGAAAAGGCTACCGACGAGCAGAGACAAGGTATTATTCAAATCACTCAAGGTGATTACATATACATTGTAAGCTTTACATGATCTGTTATTAGCAATTAGAGATTGCATATACTATCAGATCAACATTTATATTGTAGTTGCATTCTAACAAGTGCATCACATCAGAAATCCTTTTGTAGAAGGTGGACTTAACAGTTCTTTGATAAATATCTTAACAAAGTGCACACCTAACGGTGTTGCTAAAGCTTCAAACAAAGTAAATCCTAATAGGTCTCCACTCTAATACTCCTAACAGGGTAGATCATCAGAAGTGATCAAATTGTAAGCCTTAACTGACTCCCTTCTTATTTGCAGATAGTGAAGTTTTGTGGGTAGATATCCCCACCACAGTTTTTACTTCCTAACAAGAGTTTTCTGCAATATCATATCATGTGTTATGTGTTATTTATTTTCATGTATGTTTCTTGAATGTTTACACATGTAAAAAACTTATATTATGATTTCACATACATAAAGAAAGATGAACAGATAGATAGGTAAAAATACAAAATTGATGACACAAAGGTTAATGGGAAAATCACATAAAAAGTTTTAGAGGTACTAATTCACCCTCCCCTCTTAGTACATCATTCCAATAAATCCAAAATTTAGATCTTCTACGAGCAGTTTAAAGAAGATAGAATCAAGATGAGACAACTGGTAGATGAAATAAATGTTATGGCATATCACTATAATGAAATAGAATACCATGAAGAAGAGATACCAAATCTATTTGAGTCTTCAGGATCTACAACTAGAAAAGCATCAGACACATCAGAAGAAAGCATCACAAGCTTAAATGAAATCAATCAACATCTGGCTAGACAAGTGAAATCTCTGCAAATCGGTCAAGAGACACAGATGGTAAGAATGATTGATGTCACGAACAATGCTAGACAAGCTGAGCAAGAAAGAACACTAGCTATTGATGATAGAAGGAAGATTACTGAGAAGCTACATGAGAAAGAATCAGAAATACAAAGACTTACAGAACATAATCATGAGATCACAAATCATATTATTCTTACGAGTCAAGAGGCAAATAGAATGAATACAAAACTCATTGAAAGAATATAAGTTATTGGTGAGCTAAGAGAAGAAAATGAAAATCTGAAACATGAAGTGAGAATTTAGCAACATCGTAATGACATGATGAAGAGAGCTGAAGAAAGCACTAAAAGAATGGATGATTTTTTGGATGGACAAAGGAGAGACAACAACAATACTGGACTAGGCTATACCGAGAATGGAGAATCACCCAACCAAGTTGATCCAAAGAATGTCTATGCAAATCCAGGCCCAAGAAAGCACACATGCAATCATTGTGGAAGGCAAGGCCACACATCAAATGTTTGCAAGAGAAAAATGAAATGTATTCCTAAATCCACATCTTCATTCATAGTAATTTGTTATAAATGTAACAAGAAAGGACATAAAGCATATGAATGTAAATCTGAGGTGAAACAACCAAAGAAGGAAACCTACATGGAAAAATATAATCCTACTTGTAAAATGCATGGGCACACATCTCTTGAATACTGGAAGAAGAAAAAGCAAGAATGGAAGCCTAAAGATCAAGAAAATGCTTATCAACCAAAAAGAGTCAGCAACCAATATGTTTGGGATTACAACACATGGAAAAACTATACAGCATGTGGAAGATTTGGTCACATAGCTGCAAACTATATGAGACAATGGACAAGAAAGTATAGGAGCTAGACTAACCCCGAAATGGCATGTCTACACTGTCATAAAGTTGGTCATCTGAGAAAAGACTGCAAAGACTGAATGACAAAGACCAACACCTTTGCCAATGGAAACACCATTGAAGTCATCAGGAAGATGAGAAACAAAATGTGGAGGAAAGCTACAAACACTGATGAAGCTGGACCGAGCAATGCAATTGGTGACACCTTATCCAATGGGTCTGGTGACATCACCACCCCCACCTAAGCAGAACAAGTAAGTATGGAACTGCATTATACCAAGTTATATTTTGCATCAGTTCCATTATACATAGTTAAAATACCAAATCATCATGATTAAAGATGTACTATGGTATTACTTGTTATAATTCTATGAATTAAATCTCATCTGTCAATACATACCAAAATGCATCAGTGTACATACAAAGATAAATTTGCCTACACTTACCGAGAATCATCGGTTAACATATAAAAGCTAAAGTTGCTAGTGTAAACTGAGATATATCGGTAATCATGAAAGTTGACTTGTTGTTTTTTCCATACACCGAAATTCATCGGTGAACATAACAAGTTAATAGCTGCCCCGAAGCATCACATTATCACCAATAATGTTATTGTGTATCACCCGATGACTCCTTCTTCATACACTGAGAAGTAGTTGAGCATTAATGAATCAAATTAGGGCAAAGTCTATAAATAGATGATGGAAGGGTTTCATTTTTCACCAAGTGATTAGAGCGAAGATACAGAGCGAAACTAGAGCACGAAGCAACAACATTGCAGAGCGACTCCAACCCGGTTCATAATGCTCCAAACAGATTCCTAACAACTACAGAGGTTAAAGTAAGTAACAGAGATAATCGAGAACTCTTCTTTCATTTACGGGAAAAATTCCTAATTTTGGAAATGATGTCAACTACATCAAGAACCGCTAAGCTCAAGAATGGAAAAAAGAATAAGGTCAACCTAATCAAGAATTCAACCTGTGAGGAACTAGTGCAGGAGCACCCAAAGACACGAAGACCATAATGGCACCAAGTATGCATGGTGGGATCTCTCAGGAGTCCAAGGGAATCAATTATAATGTTTTAAGGCCTATAATGGCATTTAATTGTAATAATGTGAACAAAATTGTAAAATGTCCTAATGGTCCTAATAGGACTGTAGGACCAAATTATGAATTTCATAGATCTAGGATTGGTAGGGGTCCTAGGAGTACCTAAGTCCTTTGAGTAAGGAATTTGATCCATGTTGGATCTATTATAAATAAAGGGGGATTAGATTTACATGTTTAATAAAGAGTTTTAGTTTAAATTTTCAAATACCAACGGTTAGTTTGGTTTTGGAGGGAAATCATGAAAAACTATGTAATTAGTGTTTGTTAGCCATCCAACTATTTTGGATTGGTTGGGGAAGTTTTAGGAAGGCTATATATGCCTTGAAATGATGGAAAAGTATAGATTGTACGGACTGTACGAACATATTAAGAAATTGAGTGAAAATTCAAGTTTTTCCTTGCAAATCTTGTTGTTTTCAATGCTTTGTTGATTGTTTTGGATTTGGAACAGAGTTGTGGATGATATAAGAGCATAATAACATCATTTTTCATCTTTATTGAATGCTTTTATAATCTATTTTGCTTCAGATTCTGAAAGTTGTTGTAGGTGGTCATTTTGGTGCATTGAAATAACTCCATTTTGGTCTTTTTAATGATATAATGGGCCATTCAATGAATGTATTTGCTTTTTATAATTTAATGGACCCTTTGTAACATATGTATGATGTTACTAACCATTTGGATGCAGGAGGAGTTGATTTTGTGGGTGTACACCATAAGGAAGAGTGGGAAAAGGGCATGAAATTGATGCCATAAGTGTAGCAGCAACATATCCGGCTTAAGGAGGGTATATTTTTATTTGAAACAGAAAATTCATATGAAAAATAAATTGTGAATCCAGAAGGAGGAGTTCTGGAAATGAGTTTTGAGTTGTTTTTAAGAAGGCCCTAGTTTTGAGGGCCTAGAAGGAGCAATTTGGGGCTTTTGGGTATAGAAAGCCTATAGGGTTAAATTGACTTCATATTTCTCTAATTGGGACCATATTAACACCCTTTGAAAAGTGGGAAGGTTGGGTGTTAATTATGTAATAGGGTTCCTTTGTAAAAGTGACCTATTAGGCCTAGGCAAGAAAGTGGAAACAACATTTTTGGGGATTGATGGTCCAAAACAAGAACACCTGGTTTTGACATATGTTGAACAAATTGGAAAAGGGTACCCTAATCCATAATTATATTCTAGAGTGTTTTGGGAAAGTTTGAAGAAAAGTCCAAAAAATAGTGAAAATAGGGCTACAAGGATTCCTAGGCCTACTAAGACTAGAGAGTGGATTTGAGGGTTGGAGTCTTTTCAGAGGGTTGTAACCTATTGGAAGATGTTTTAATTTGGGTTTAAATATTTTCTAAGGTTTTGGAGGTAGTGGATAGGTCTCTTGTTTCATTCTTCCCTTTTGGAGCCCTTTGAGTGCACTTGGGAAGCCTTGGTTCATCATCCACCTTTTGCATTTGAAAGTCATTAAGAGACCTTAGTTCTGTAAATCCACTTGCCTCTACATTAGGAACCTCATTACAAGATATGTCCCAAGGTTTCTTCATAACCTGACAATGTTGGTGCATTCTCCAGAATACTAGCTAGGGTTTTGCTCGTCGAAGACGTGCGAGCATATATACACTGCAAGATTATAGAAATATGAGACCTGGAAGTTGAGAAAGATTTCAAGAAGCTTTGTAACAATGATGGAACTATCAAGGAAGAGCATAAGCACATTGAGGTAAAATGGCTCACAAATGCCCTATGGTTCCCGAAGGAGTTCAAGACTGAATGTATTCAGTTAGTACTAAGCAGGATACATGACCGAAAATTATGGTTGGATGAGCCAAAACCGATAACCAGGGATGTTATACACATTGTCACCGGTTATCCCATAACCAATAAGGTAAAGGCACTAAAACACCCACCTAAAGCTGACATTCAGAAGAATACAGGAGCTGCATGTGATGGAAGAGGACTAAAGGTATCCACTATTACCGATGATGAATTGAAATTTGGAGCATGTGTCTTAGGATACAAGTTCTTTCAGGCTAGCAGGATGAATAGTATTGCATCTAGATTAGTGGATACAACATACAAGATTGTCAAGAAGGGGCTACAATTGGATCTATCAGAACTTCTGCTAAGACAACTGGATGAGAACATGAAGACAATAAGAAATGCAAAGTCTAACTCATGTAAGTTTGGATCACTCATCATGTGCATATTTTTCTATTTCCAAGAATCTTTCCCATCTATAGGAAATGTCAAATGGGACACTACAAGACCAATGACCATACAAATTAGTGAGTTCATAAAATCACTAGGATATAATTTTGAATCAATCATGGATGAATACTTTGTTGGATTCATAGATAGAATGCAGAAGAGAGTAAGGATTCTAGAGCAGTTAATAGAAAAGTTTGAGACTGACATATGTTTTATGGTGGAAAATGAATACACCTACATCAAGCTAGTTGTACCAAGGACAACATGGCTAGCACCACTTGATTATGAGGTGAACATAGAACAAGCATCAAATGCTATTGAGGCATTGATAAATGAACCATTAGATAAAACACAACCTAAGTTTGGAACTTATGAAGAAGCCAAAGAAAGGATTAAAACTGGCTTAGTTGTGAAGTAGATTGATAGGAAGAAATACAAGATGGTTAATAACTTGAAGAAAAAGCTATCGATGAATGAAGAGGAAACTAAAAAGAAAGAAGAAACTGAGGGTTAGTCACCCGTCGGGGAAGCTAAGAAGGAGAGTGACTAGGAATCCATAGAGTCAGATACACCACTGCCTCCACTAGCAAAGAAACCTAGAACCATTGTTGCATCCAGGACCAGGAGTCAGACAAAAAAGGATGAAAGTCCTTCATCGATAAAGAAAGGTCAAGTAAGAACCTACAAAAGAAAACCTCAAACCAAATAGACAAAAACACCAAAGAGGAGAAGGAAATTAATACTAACCAAGGAAGATATAGAAGATACTCAGGAGGATGAATCTATCCAAAAAGAAAAGAATAAGATTCCTAAAACTATTGATGAGGTATGTGCTTGAATTGTCAAATTGGGAATAGTCAATGATCGCAAGATTAAGAAATGGCTAACATTGGATCCCAAGGATCAAAATAAAATAGAAGAGGAAATTATCAAAATGATGTGTATATTCAAATATCTTCCAATACAATTGGCATGTAATATGCCAAAAGAACTTCAGGACAGATTATCGGCAAGATAGACATTTGCATTAAACTCTGAGAAAGAGATTAGGGAAAGAGCCCTAGTTTCTGTCATGCCTCCCAAATCTAAAATCGAGGAAATTTAAGAGATGATGAAGAATCACTCCAAAAGGTTCTCACCAAAGTTGAGAGCCTACCAAGTGCTTCAAGGACATCTACTTGAAATAGATAGGAGGAGTGAGGCTGAATGGATAAAAATACTTGATATACCTAAAAAGGATACAAGTCCCGAGCCACAAATTGCTCTTACCAAAAATCAACAGATCAACGATGATTAGGCTAAACAGAGCCCCGAACATATTACTATCACTGGTGATGATGTCAATGAAGAATCATTGAACACAAGAGGCAAAAAGGATATGGATGTCACAAATGAAACATGTCCAGACAATACAATTATTGATATTACCGGAGGAGATCCTGCAGATAAAGTACAAAAAGATGAAGATGTCACTGTTGTCAAGGACCAAACCGATGAACAAGACACTATAAGAGATTTTGCACAGGTAGACACACCAGGACAAATACCACTATTGATACAAGCTATCAACATTATCTCAGAAAAGGAGAAGTTACCTGAGAAAGAAATAAGCATACCCAAGAATTAGGGTAATGATGAAAAAAAAGATACATCTGATGAAAAGAAGGATACAACTGATGAACAGGTAGTCATCGGTGAAGGACAAAAAGATGGAGATAACACCAAAAAAGATGCACAAATTAAAGATATAGATGAAGTGCAATAAGAGAAAGGTAAATAAGATAAGACAGTTGGTACCACGCTTAAGGACATCAAAGGTGAGGCTGCAGATACACCAAAGGTAGATAAGGAGATGTTCTTAGACAACCGACAGGCAAACATCGAGCAGCAAGAAAAAGGTACAACACCCCAAAAGCCTTCCTCTAGAACATCATACCAAGCAGAGAAGCTAGCTATGGTTTTGCATACAGGTGCATCAAAAAATAAGAAGAATAAGTTGGAGGTCACACTTGATGAGATCATAGAAATACCGAAGTGTGATCCAACTACTTTAGATTTTGAATCACTCCAAGAATATGGAGAAATCTGTCAAAGGAAAGCTTTGCAAGAAAAGCTTTAAAAGTAGCATCGAGACTCCTTAGTACTAGAGACCACAAGGGATATCTTAAAATAGATAGTCCTTGACATTGATGTTGATCACAATGCCCCCATTCTGGATCAACTTGTCATTCTCATCGATGTCATCGTAACATATAATGTGGATGCAGAAAATGCAATTGAGGAATGAGCAGAACAAAAGTTCCAATTCAAATTGACAGAAAAGATCAGCCAAGAAGTGGTGGAAAATAAGGTAAAGCTTTCAAAATTAACAAATGAATTAGATCCAATCATTACTGAAGTGTTTTCCTTAATTCAAAAGCTATGCACTTTGGAGAAAATCACAAAGGATAATAATGATAAAATTTGCAAAGATCGATTCCGATCTAAATGCAAGTGCTCAAAGTATAACCACAGATGGAAATGCAATCAAATTGCATTATGAGAAGATAATTGAAATCAAATGATTAAGACAATAACTTTGGGAAGCAGAATTAGAGTTTCGAGAAGAGGTTGCTGAGATACATGCTCAACTTTTACCGAACCTCACACTTCTGCAACAACACATAAGTTTGGCAAGATAGCTAATTGTCACCCCTGAGATGTATGTAGCAGACAACATCTACGACATGCATGCCAGGATCACATTAGAGCATATGGATCTTGAGAATCTCAAGGAGAAATGGGAGAAGATGATGGAGGAAATGAAGACCTCTCACTCTCATATTTTTGATAAGCTATAGGTATACACCTTTGCCCTTACTATCAAAAAAGGGGGAAAAGGAAAATGATATGTGATATGTATAGGGCATATAAGGGGAAAAGAAAGAGATAGTATAAAGACAAGTGTACATACACATATACTATACTATACCGGCATATGCATAGGGGAAGTCATGAAATGACTAAGTAATATACATAGTGTACATACTAAACACTTTAGTATTTTGCACATATCATTTTTTGATACTAATGTCAAAGGGGGAGATTGATGACATAAATTTTTACATTAGTATGCAAAGAGAAAATATTTGTTATGAACCGTCGGTTACACTACACTGAAAGTTAGGTTTCAGTTCAAACCGAAAGTATTAAGTAAAGGGAAACTCGACAATACAAGTTTTGCAGTGTAAACCGAAAGTGCAACCTAAAGATGATACAGAGGAACCCGACAAGTAGGTTACACTATAAATGGAAAGAGTAGAAATAGAGGAACTTGACAACAAGGGAAACTGATAGACAGTTCAACAAAGGAACGCTGAAAGACAGTCAAATTGATTTCAGAGAAAACCGAGCATCAGACACCGAAAGTCAGTTATATCCTGAGAAAAGTGGATCTGACTTCCACATCAGATAAAATAGTTATATTCTATATTTAGAGTTTTGATTTGTTTTAAATCCATTTATGGAGGAACAAGAGACATAATTGTAATTGTTTTAATCAGTCTCAATGATTAAAACCATGCAAACTAGGAGATCAAGGTCAAGTTGTAAACCTTTGATCATAGAGTTAAGTTTGTAATACGTGAAACTTAATTAGGTCAATCTATGTTATAAATAGATGTTGTAATCATTCATTTGAAATGGATGAGAGGATGAATGTAGCCAATGAGCACATCTATGGATTAGACTGAGAGTTTCAAGAAGCAGAACAACAAAAGATGAATTTGGTTATCAAGAACCAAGAACCAAGGCTACCGAGCAACAGAGGTATTAATCAATCACATTAGGTGATACTTTGTACATATGATTTGTAATGGATCTATAATCAGCAATTGTAGATTGCATACACTAAGGTCAATGAGTATTTTTATCTACATTCTAACAAGTGTAGAAAATAGAAGAAATCCTTTCAAGAAAGGTGAATTTAACAATCCTATTGTAAATCTCTTAACCGAGTGCACACTAAACAGTGTTGCTAAAGCTCTTAATAGAGTAGACTTTAACCAGCCTCCACATAATACTCCTAACAGGGTAGATCATCAGAAATGATCAAATTGTAAGCCTTAATCGCCCCCTTCCAATCTGCAGATAGTGAAGTTTTGTGGGTGCCATCCCCACCGCATTTTTTACCTTCTAACAGAGGTTTTGTATGTTACCATATCTTGTGTTATGTGTTATTTATTTCATGGATGTTTCGATGAATGTCTACATACAATTAAGATTATGAATTGATATCACATGCATAAAGAAAGAACAACAAATATGGTCAGTAAAGCAAATATTTGATTCTATAAGGTTAAAGGTTAATTAACTAAAATTTTTAGAGGTACTGATTCACCCCTCCCCTCTCAGTACACACTTCCCATTATTTCCAACAACCTATACTAGTCAAATTGAAGATTAGTGTGAACAAGAAAATGGAGAGGAATGTTATTATTGTGAGAAATATTTTTAGTGCTCTCAATTCCACTGGGAAGACTACCAAGGAAAAAGGCAAGAGAGTCGCTCGAAGGGATATTACAACCTCCTTAGTAACTCATCATTTGAGAAAGGCTCATTTGATGAGACAAAATTGTGTTGAATTGAACCTAAATCATAAAACTTGGATAAAGCACTTACTAGAAGAGAAAGACTTGATGATCCTCTTCAAAATGATACATGGGCTTATGGTGGGAGACTTCTACGTTGTGATAAGAAGCTTACCAATGGTGTTAAGGATCAAATTCAACTATTTTGAAAATCTAACTCAAGAGTGTCACCAAATGTGAAGGATGTCTTGAAGTTGAGAATTGGCATTCGAGACTGTACCCCGCATCCTAAACATTATTTGGAGTAGAGTCAAACAATGTTGTTCAAAAACATTTGTGAGACACATCCAACATTGCAAATATCACAAAGATATTTTGAAGCCTTTAGGCCTTTTTTTGTGTACCTCTTAAGATTCAAAATACTTGTTGTTGCTAATATCATGTGGAGTTTTCAATGCACCATGAACTATTACAATCCCTTCGTTATAATTTGCATACTAATGAAATGTTGGAGGAGTGTGGGGCAAGTGCTCTTCCAAAATCATCAAGAGACTTGCTAGACCATTTTTATGTCCTAGAGATGATGGATGTTTCTTTTATAGAAAAGATTGCTTAAATGACAAGTGCTCAGAGTGTGGTGGGCTAGTGAAGTTTGTTTCATATTTTCATGAGGGCTATGGATACGATTTTGGACAGATAATTGTCCAAAAAAAGGTATATGAAATGGTTAAATATACATTGAAAAGTGGAGGTGAAGACTCTAGATGTGAGTTGGTTACAAAAGAATGCAATGTAGCTGATTTTATTTCAGATTTCAAGAAGAATATTTTTTACAAGGCATAGTCACAGGTCTCAGTGGTTGGATCAACAATTCAGGATGTGTAAGGACACTTTCCCGATTGGCACTATTATACTAGTCGTTGACTTTGCAAAGAACAATACATTGCAGCCCCAAAATGAGTTGCAGGCGCAATATTACAATTCTATTCAGGTTGATATTTTTGTGCACATAACATATAGACATTCTCCTGATAGTATAGAAGATGACCTAAAGATAATCAGAGAATACTATTTTTATATGAGCGATGATAGATATCACTCTCACGAGTATGTCCAACATTTCTTTGAGAATTATTTTAAGTGGTTGCGGGAAAATAATATTGCTATGGATAGACATCTCATTTGGTCAGATAACTGCACAGGTTAATTCAAAAATGATTGTATGATTTATTGGTTGTGTAGAATGCATGTAGAGACAGGTGTACCTTATATTTGGAGTTTTTTTAGGTCATACATAGAAAAAGGGAGCATGATGGAGCAAGTGCATGTGTAAAGAAAGATCTAGTCAAGGAGCAATTGATGATTTCAGGTGCAGAAATCCTTGATGCTTGTTCTATTATTGATTGGTGTACTTCAACATTGTCATAGAGGGGATTCTTGATTTAGAAGTGCACAAATTCATTTGGTTGGCTGAGTTGGGCGCAATAGGAGATAGGTTGGATTGTCAGACAATGAAAAATTCTTCAAAAATGCATTCATTTTGAAGCTCAAATGCTAGTAACCATTTGGACATGAGAGTTGGATTTTTTGTCTTAGGTATCTTAAGTGTGATTGGGATCAGTGTGAGTAAAGTGAGTGGGTTGATACATAGGGCACCCATTATCTAAATCCTTTATTTGTCACACTCTGTAATAAATGATGACATGGATTGTTCACTTGACTACGACCATCTTTCAGATATTCTACAGCCAGGACATGTTTTTGCATTGGTTGTACCACAGGGGGATGATAAGAGATCAGATTGTTGGTTAGCACATTATGTACAAGGAAAGCAGAAGCTTGCACAACCGATGAAATATGATGATATGTTCACATATCCAACAGGTTTACATGTTGTTACGAGACATGGTTGCGCACGTACATGATTAGAAATAATGGAATTCTTGTGTTTGAAGACTATGAGAAGCACAAAACCATTCTCATGTATTTACACCTTGTTATAGTAGCCAATGTTAAGCTGTTGAAACACAAAGGAAGACCAAAGACAAAAGAACTTTGGACTATTAGTATTGTTGATCATGAAGCAATATTGAATACACTCAAGTAGAGAGATGACCCTTCATGCACACTTCAGTAGGTAAGTGTAACTCACTGCAAGGTTTTTCATGTTCATTACGCTTACATTCAATACATTTATTGCAATTTTCTTCCTCATTTGTTTGAGGCAATAAAGGTTTTGAATGTGGATTGTAAGTGCACTTGGATACATATGTGATAGATATAAAAGATTGAGGTGTGCATTTAATTTAAAGCTCGTAAAAAATGATGATAAACTTCACTATGCATTGGCTATTCACGTTCTTTGGTTTATTTAGTTACTTATACATTCACAATATTTTTTTGTCAACCTATAAACTTCTTGTTTTCTCTATTAACTTTTCTTGTGCCTTCAGAATGCAGGGATTGGAATGTAGATGTCATCGATTACCATTTGTTAAACTTATACACTTTAGGAGCGGAAATGACACACTTATTATATAGGATTTTTGATATATAGTTGTGTATCTAAGATTTTTGGTAATTATGTATCTCGTAATTTTGATAACATTGATATATTTTTTCATAATATGGTTGTATCAATGATATACAATGTATTTGTACGCAAGGTTGTGTCTACAATCAAGTTTATATAGTGATAAAATATATGCAAGAATGCAAATATTTGACTGGTTAAAAAAATTTGCAATATGGACAAACATATAATTTTCATGAATTACAATTAAATTTTAATAGTAATCAATTGTAATATAGATTTTATTAGATTTATGTTTATCCCATTATGTAACCATTTGACCTATTAAGCCCTATTAGCCAAGGGTGGGTCAAAGTGGTCAAAGTGGTCAAAATGGTCAATTAAGGTTGACCTAGCATAAGAATGGTGTATTTAGTTCATCTAAGTCACATTGGTCATGTTTGAAAAGTTATAAGTATCATTGACGTTAAAGTGCCAAAAGTTGAATTATTGCTCAGTTGAAAGATGCACCACTTGGTCTCAATGGTGCATCTTTCAAACCGTTAGCTCAATCGACTTTGGTTGGGTGATTAAACGCTAGTGGAGAACTCGTTTCTCATGTGTAGCATCAAGAATGTTCCGATGCATGCTGGACGCAAGTGTTCCCAAGGTGCACTAAGCCAAATCGGGCAGCAATTTTTGGAGGATGATATCTCAGACCTTGTGAGGGGTATTAGAGAAATATGAAGTTCAAACAAATGGAATTAGGAAGGCCTACAAGTACGTATCTCAATTTTGGAATATTTCACTTGGTTTCCATTTGGTGACCCAATCTCAGTTGGTGCAAAAAGTTGCATTATTCCTTAGTTGAAAGTTGCTCAGTGGTGCATCTTTCAAACCCTTCGATGTGGGACCAAACCATCAGCTCTATTGACTATGGTTGGCCGGGTAAACACTAGCATAGACCTTCTTTTTCTCATGTAGAATCAATAACATTCTGGTGTATGTTGAACCTAAGTGTTCCCAAGGTGCACTAAGCCAAATCAGGCAACAATTTTTGGAGAGTGATATCTCAGACCTCGTGAGGGGTATCAGAGAACCATTAAGTACACAAGGACTTCCTTTGCAAGGCCTACAAACACATAGCTTAGTTTTGGGATACTCCACTTGGTTTCCATTTAGAGACCCTGTTAGGATTAAGTAATACCGAGAGGAGGGTGAATCAGTATTATAACACTTTAGTTTAAAACTTAAAAAATTCAAGCTTAACCATGCAATTACTGAAATAAGAAGAACATACACATAAAGTAAAAAACTCATAGCACCATGATTTGTTAACAAGGAAATCCTGGCTGAGGGAAAACCTTGGTAGGGATGATACCCAACAGTAATACACTAAGAGTATAATGTCCCTGTTAGGAGACCTGGCCCTATTAGGAGCTAATTATTACATTTAGTACCTATCCCTGTTAAAGGATAGAAACCATGTTAGGGGTATACAAGGAGCTCACTTCTCTTATAATGCAAAACTGTATTTTACAATGATTTAACAAAAAGTGAACTATAGAAGCATGTGTTATGCTCAAGTAGTCCTAGTTACAGCTCCCAACATGCTTTGTCTGATTCTGACATCACAATGCATCTACACATTTCACACACATCTTCGCATCTCAAAACATATTCACACATATACTCTATCTCATAATATTTCCAATCGGCTCACAATTACATCAAAAAATGTGCCCAAAATATAATCAAATAGATAGGTTAGGACACAAACCAAATCCAAAGTAGCACAAGTCTAGATTCCACATGATACTCCTTTAAACATCGTGACCACTCATCTGCCCTGTTTCACTGATGCACTATCTTCGTGTAACTTCAACAAGTTGTATCTCTCTCTAGTCAACTCCCAAATACAAGTGACCTTAACTTAAGGTTTACTAAATCCTATAATACATTACTCTAAGCTCTCAAGACTTTAGTCATCACATACTGTGCTTGCTATTCAAAATGGTGTAACTGTACCCTATCAACTGCTTCCTAGACTTAGTCATTTTTCCAAACAGAATCTCCAAAACTAGAATGTACTCCAAGAAACCACGTTAATAAGTAGTGTTTCCATAAATGACAACCTCTAAGGTATACTCAAAGGACTCTTTCCAACAATCTCCCCCTTTGACATTGATGGCAACACTTAGTGAAAAATAGAAAATTGTCAAATGGAGAACTACTAACTATAATTTTTTCTTGCTACACTTATTACTCTCCCTTTAACATCAATGGAAAAGGTATACTAAAAAATTTAACTATATACATATCAAAATCGTAGAGTTTCTCACCAAAAACTTATACCATATGAAGTATATCTTGAAAATATGTTTCTAAGATCTTTGGATCTGCTTTCCATGTCTTCTCCAAGGTCTGACCAACATGAATAAGGTCATTCAAAGTAAAGGATGAAATCTTTGCATCCTTCAATACTGTGGGCAGAGCTTCATCAAGATACTTATTCATTGTCTCCATGTCCTCAATGTGTTTCTCTAGAATTGATAGTTTAGGAGTAAGCATACTCCTCAACATAAAAAAATCTCCCCAACACTCTTGTATTCTTAGTTTCAAGCACACTAATTTTGTCCAACAACCTAGACACTTCCTTATCCATCTCAGTAAAAAATTGTGAGGAGGACCCACAATCCTTGGCCAAGTCATCCAATGTTTTCTCATCATTATGGATTATATCCACCACATTTTGTACATGCCTAGGAGGGTTTATGCATTAGCTGTATATCTTCTTTCCATGCTCAATGCAAGACCTAATACCAGAGATAGTGGTGTCTAATATACTAATATACCACTTCAATGACCGAGATATCTCCTCTAACTTCTTTTCCATGTATTCTCTCTCAACTTTCATAGTTGCGGCCTTCTCCAAAGAAGTAAAGTGAACATAAAATTCATCAAGGACTTTGTTCAAATTATCCACTGTATCATTTCCTTGAGAGGTGAAAGGTAAGGGTAGAATGTTTTTTATTATGTCTACATCCCTATCTAATACCTTTATCTTTTTCTCTATCCTCTGTTATGATCTCTCCTTAGCCTTAACAAAGGCTATGAATGACAACTTCATTAATTCATCCTCATGCATGCCATCAACATCAATGTTCATAGGTTTATCATCACTCGCCAAAAGTAGAGTTGAAGAAACATGAATGTATACATTAGTTTCTTGTTTAGCTTCATCCTCAATATCATCTTCCTTCTTTACCTTAGCCATACTTTCTTTAATTTCTTCCTTAGTATCTTGATCTTTTTCCTTAGTAGCTCCTTTCATTTCTTCCCTAGTCAATGTGCCAAGATCTGATGTAGTGATTGTGTTTTATTCATTGTTGTCATTTGCTTCAGTAACTATATCAACATTCCCTTGAAAAGGGTCACCAATATCCTATGAAGTGCCCAAAGACACATGCACACCAACAACAAAGAAATCTGGTTGCTTAACTGTACTCAAGAACTGATTACTATCATCTTCATCCTTAGATGAATCAATGTGTACTTTTGCAGATTTAGAATACTCTCCTTTTATAATTGTTTTGGGCTTAGTAGCCTTGTGCTTAGGAGGTGAAGACTTTTTAGGTTCAACTTCCATTAATACCTTATCAATATCCTTGTTAGTTTCTTCTATTACTTCTTCATATTTTCTCCGCATAATCTTTATCAATCTTGTTTTTACTCCCAGCAGGGGATTTATGGCTTTCATTATTCTGTCATGCTCAACAAGTGAAACAACAAGTAGCATATTTCATATGGCTTTCACCCTTATCTATTCATCTTATTTACATGCTAATTTCTTCCTTACTTCTAATTTATCATACAAATCCTTAGGAATACTACCTTCTATTTCAAGTAGATTCATTTTAAATACTTGTGTGTGCTTAATAACAATGTCTTCAATCAGAATTTTATCATTTTCATTATACCTCTCATAGTATTTAGGAAATTGATTTAAATTTCCTTGATCAACTATCCTCTTTTCCAACATCCTCAGATCAGGTTTCCAAAGTTGTCTCTTAGCTGGTTTATCTTGTGCTATTACTTCAGTTTTCTCCTTAGTTTTCTTCTCTTCAATCTTCTTTTCTTCTTCTTTCTTCTTCACTTTAGTCCTTTGCTTTTTAGGAGGTGATTTTTGTTTAGAGGACCTTGTCCTTATCATAGGAATCTCTTCTACCTTTTCTATCTCATTCATGCTTGTTCTTTATGATATCCTTTTGGGTGGTGTAGGGGCGGTATCAGGTACATCGACTATAGTAGGAGGTGAATCATTAACAACTACAACTTCAAGAGGTGGAAGGGTTGTAGGAGCAGTGCTTGCCAATCTAGAATATCCTTCTGTTATCTTCTTTCTAACCTCTTTCATATCATCTCTGCTAATACCTGCCTTCTGTGCAAGATTATCAACCACTTTCTCAATTTTCCTTTTCCTTGCTTTCCTAGTTTGTTCATCTATGATTTTGGAAAAAATTTCTTCATATTCTCCTCATCTTTCCTTAGAATAATCAGTCTCAGAAGATAGAACATGGTGTACTTGCATAGTAAGAACCTCATCAATGACCTCATAACCCATAGGGTAACTCCATTTCTTTCTAGGTTCTATTGCAACGAAACATACACAATCAATTTCAACCATGAAACGCATTGTATCTTTGTAATTATCTACCATTGCCTCAAGGATTTTCATTCTTTCCTTCATTTCCCTTTGAATAATCTTAAACATGCCAAATAGTTCTCCATCCACCCATGTACTATTTTGTCTTCTATAATTGTTTATCAGTTGAATGTCGTGGGTTCATTGTCTTTTCATTCCCTAGGGTACATTCCTGGAAACTTATGAACTATATGAATATAGATATGTATCGGTAGTGATCCAAAACTGAATGCTTTAGATTTGTCTTGCTTTCTTTTCTTAACATTGCCTAGGAATTGATGTCTTAGTACTTCACATAAGTTGTATTTCACATTTTACTTCGCCATTTTATAAGCCATCATAATAAAACCTACGGAAATTGAATTAGGTTAGCTACTCCAATGAAGTTTGTATCTCAAAACCATATAAATGAATCTCACATCTTGCTAAAAGATGTTGGAAATAGTCATTTCCCTCTTGTCCCACTTAGAATGTGTTAGGGTTTTGACTTGTTTCTTTGTGTTCTTCTCCACAATAGGGATAGTGGCAGTATTATCCAATCCAGTCACATCATGAATCAACTCGTTGGAAATCTTAACAGGATTCTCACCTATCCATGGAAATTGGTCGTGAACTCTTCTAAGAATGATCTTGATCCATTCTTCCTCATCAAATTCGTAGAGTTCCGTCATTCACATGATGCTCAGGTTTTGCAAATGATCAAACTCATCCTTCCAAGATCCATCATCCTTTATCATCACTTTAATCTCTTTGAAGATTTCAAAGTCCCGCAATGACTCATAATTTCAATGCATGTATGCCCTAGTATCCTCCACATGAAGCACGTCGTATAGAGTTTGCAAAAATGTTCCTTCAGGATCATCCTCCATGGATTTGTAAGGGTGTTTCTTAAACTTATACCTTGACCTCTCACTAACATCAAAGATCAGTGGAGTACCCATAGTAAACAAAGCTTGTAGAAGATCAAAATACATTTTACTTGATGAATCAAGGTATGCACACTCAATGATCACAAAAATTCTCTATCTTTTTTTCTTGCTCCTCTGGTCTCCTTCAATTCTACTTGAATGGTGATTACAAGTGTTTGAGGAAATGAACTTGTACTTCATTGTGCACAAAGTGACACATTTACCAATGAACTTGTAAGTCTGCAATGATCTAGTCATCCATCTTTCTTGCAAACTTCCAATACAATGTGTATAACCATGTGATCTTGGATACAACTCTAAACCAATCACATTTACTGACCATAATATTTCATTAACTTATTTTGCACAAATAGGGGCTGAATAGATTTTTTATTTATTTCTCCAAAGCTCCCCCTAAGGCCATGCTTGGTCATTTAGGCTGTGTTAGATAACTAAGAGCGGGGGGGGGGGGGGAATCNGCGGGGGGGGGGGGTGAATCAGTTAGTTCTAGTTATCCTACAGTCCAAAATACTCCTAGATGTATATAACAACAATTTCAAACATGTAAATTAACTCAGTGAAATATGCACTGTGATCTCAAACTTATTTTCAAACTCATCTATCAACTCATCTACCGAGTAGTAGTAAATCAATAATGTGATTACCAATCAATGCATATAAAGTAATGTGTAAATAAAAATAACAATCCAACACATTCATACACATCAACACATATTTTTTTAACATGGAAATCCTGCTAAGGGAAAAACCACCTGGGACCAGTAACCCAAAATAATTCACTCTTCTGAAGTGAGCTTAGTAAAGAGACAAACCTGTTAAAGGTTATAATGCACACTATTAGGTGTGACCTGGTTAGAGGATTTATCACTAACATTTCTCCCATGACCAATCATTCACTCTGGGGTCAACACAAAAACACTCAACATTCATTTGAATGTCATAATAAAGATTGTTAAGTCCTACTTGGTTAAGAGATTTTATGTAACAATGGTTAAACTAATATAGTAATGATTTGACTCAAATACAACTCTATTTGCAGATTTTCAGATCTATGCTAAGTACATAATACCTCTAATAAATAATCACTTCAGTCCCTATGATTATTCATACTCGATTCTGCTCAGTAAATACTATTTTATGTCACTCGGTGTTGTCTGCAGAATTGCTCAGTTTTATCTTCAACGAGTTTGATCAATCATGCATGTAGTTAATCTCTTCAACAATATGCATGTGCATGTTTGTATGTACATTCATAATGAATCTCTTATCTCTTATATAGACATCATAACTCAATTAATTCCATCCTTATATTTTGTCGCTTGATCTCCATCATTGATTTTTCCGCTTCATCCTTCCTCGGTAGTTTTGTTAAAAACACATTTCAATATCTTTTGTCTGATCATCTAGAATTTTCATAATCGTTTTATCAACATGACAAAAATTATCAATTACCTTGAATTATAAATAATTGCAGCTCAACATCTTAGTCGGCCTCAGTTTGTTTTACTCGGTCAATACTTTGATGCGTCGGTGATCCCCAGCTCGGTTAACATTGTGCTTGGTATACACTATGTTTTCTCTGTGTCCACTATTTCAAATCGGTGTATACATAACTCTTCATTACCGACCGCGTATACTTTGTTTATTCCAGATCTTCAATCCATAATATATGTTTTTTACCATGATGATAATAAAATAAGTTGACATCAATGATAATATATTAACTGATTAATGTCTATCATCACATTAGTATCTCGGTTGATCATCAACTCAATTACTTCAAACATACAATCAGTTGTAGTTCATTAATCTCTCCCTTTGGCATTGATGGAAACACAATATGAAAATGCCATAGAATACCAAACTTCAGTTCCACAACTATATGCAAAATGATGTAGCTCTCCCTAGCTTGTACATATAATGTGTTTAATCACTACACAACATTAAAAACTCACCATGTAGACTCTTTCTGTAGATTTGACTCATTTCAATCTTCTCTCCCTGAAGTGGATAGATATTTCATTTCTCTCCCATTCACTTTTCTCCTTTTCTCCCTTGTAGTGGATAGATATTTCATTGAATCATCTCTCCCTTTGACGAAAATGCCAAAAATAAAATATACAACTCTTTAATAGCTAAAAATATCTCTGGGTTTGTAGTTCAGATTAGGTACCTTGCAGTGTACTAATATTCAATGTTGGTCCAGTTCTCATTTGGCATCAACATGATTGATATTCTGATAAAATGTAGGTTGATGCAACCTCCTAGTTAGTTTAGTGACCGATAGATAATGGAAGGACCCCCAGTCTATTCCTTAAGTAATCAAATGTATCCTTTGGTAAGGATTTAGTGAATATGTCAGCTAATTTTTCTTTTGATTGCACATATTCTAGTGTCACTTGTTTTTCCTATACATGTTCCCTCAAGTAGTGATACTATATAGATATATACTTTGTTTTTGCATATCATACATATATGCTTTGTCTTTGCATGCATCACTAGATTCTTAGAAATTTTAATTGCACTAGTGTTGTCACAATAAATTATCATTGGCTCAATGATCTGTTCATTCATACCTTTCAAAAGTTGTTTTATCCATGCAATGTTCGAACAGTTTGCAGCAGCAGCAACATATTCTACTTCTGCAGTTGATTGAGATATCCATCCTTGCTTTTTACGGATCCAAGTAACTAATATTTCTCCCACAAATAATTCTCCACCAGTAGATTTCTTTCTATCATCAATGTTCCCAACCCAGCCAACATCTGTGTAAAATTTCAGTTCAAACTTTCCATCTTTCTTGTACCATAATCCATAAACTTCAGTGTTCTTCAGATATCTAAAAATTCTCTTTACGAAAGTCATAAGTGATTCCTTAGGATTAGCAGAGAATCTTGCTACAATTCCAACTACATGTGCAATGTCTAGTCTTGTGTGTCCAACATACATCAATTTTCCAATCATAGATCTGTACAATGTCTGGTTTACCTCAGTTGTCTGATCTTCTTTTGCCAATTTGCATCTTGTAACCATAGGTGTACCGACTGGTTTTGAATCTTCCATTCTGAATGGCTTCAGTACTTCCTTGATGTATTTTGATTGAGTAATGTATATACCTTCATCCTGTTGTAAGATTTGCAAGCCAAGAAAAAATTTGATCTCTCCAAACATTGACATTTCAAATTATTTTCTCATTTCATCAGCGAATGATTTGCATAAGTTATCATTACCTCCAAATATGATATCATCAAAAAAAATTTCAGCAATATGAATCTTATCATTAGTTCATCCTTTCAAATACAAATTGATGTTATCACTTATTCTAAAAAAATCTAACACTGATAAGATAGGAGTGTAGTCTTTCATACCATGCTCTGGGTGCTTGTTTAAGTCCATACAAGGCTTTGTGCAACTTACATACCATGCTTGTCTGATTAGGATCAACAAAACCTTCAAGTTGTTCAATGTATACCTCTTCTTCTAGTATCCCATTCAGAAATGCAGATTTAACATCCATCTGATAAACTTTAAATCCTTTGTAAGCATCATATGCAAGCAATATTCTAACTTGTTCAAGTCTAGTAACGGGTGCAAAAGTTTCTCCATAGTCAATACCTTTTTCTCGTGCATACCCTTTGCATACTAGTCTTGCCTTGTTTCATGTAACATCTCCATTCTCATTCAATTTGTTTCTGAATATCCATTTGGTGCCAATTACATTCTTATCACTCGGTCTGGGTACCAATGTCCATGTTTTGTTCTTCTGTATCTGCTCAATTTCTTCATTCATTGCCTTAATCCAATCATTGTTTGCAAGTGCATCTCTAACAATTTTAGGTTCAAATTCACAAATCAAACATGTGTCATCATTCAACTTACTTCATGTCATCATACCATCTTGTTTGTCTCCAATACTTTGATTCTGTGGATGATACTTTCTTACATATTTTGCAAGTACAGGTTCAGTTCTTTCTTCATTGTGTTCTCCAGTTAGTGTATGATTATGATCTCCAGTTGCAACATCTTCCTGATTCTTGGTTGGTGCATCTTGATGCTTAGTAACATTGTCATGTTGCTCAGTAACATTGGGCAGTTGCTCGGGCAAAGTGTTAAGATCTGCAATTTAAACAAATTTGTTGTAGTCCCCTGGTTCTCTTTTACTTTCAACATCATTCTTCTCAGCAAATTCATCAACTCTTACATTTTCATTTCAATGATCTTATTAGAAGACTTATTCAAACATCTATAAGCTTTTCTCTTAGTAGAATATCCTAGAAATATTCTTTCATCACCTTTTGAATCAAATTTATCATTTCTATCATCTTTCCAAGTATAGCATCGACTTCCAAATAGTCTAAAGTAACTTACATTGGGTTTGCAACCATACCATAATTCATAAGGTGACTTGTTTGAATATTTCTTTAGTTGTACTCGGTTCAATGTGTATACAATAGTACTAACAGCTTCCCTCCAGTTTACTTGTGTAACACTCTTTTCAATCATTAGTGTTCTAGCACAATCCACAATGGATCTATTTCTCCTTTCAACAATCTCATTCTGATATGGTGTCCTCGGTGCAGAGACATGTCTCTTAATTCCATACTCATTATAGAAGTTAGTGAAATCATCATAAATAAATTCTCCTCCTTTGTCTGATCTTAAACATTTCAGTTCTTTACCATTTTCTTTTTCCACTTTAGCTTTGTACCATTTGAACATCTTAAATGCTTCATATTTTTCTTTTAAGAACATGACAATCATCATTCTAGAATAGTCATTAAAAAATAAAATAAAGTATCTGTCACCATAATAAATTTGTGTTCTCATGGGTCCACATAAGTCAGTATGAACCAGTTCCAAACTAACATTAGATGAAAAATTTTTACTCTTGAAATTAGATTTTGACATTTTTACCATTTGAAAATTCTTGCACATGACATGGTCAGGTTTAGATATGCTTGGTAAGCCTCTTACTTTCCTTTTTTACTGATCTTAACCATGTTGTTAAAATTCACATGACATAACCTCTTATGCCACAACCACACATCTTCATTTCTAGCCATCAAACAAGAAATTTCTGCAGAGTCAAGATAGAATAGATTACGTTTTGATTGTTCCCCTGTGCTAATCAAATCATAGATTTTAGCTTTTCTGTTCTCAAATGCAACTCGGTGACCTATGTTAATTAACTGTGAAACACTCAACATATTATAATTAATTCCTTTCACCCTATAAGCATTCTCACATTTGATCATATTATTCAACAATATAATACCTTTTCCTTTTACTTAACAAGGTGTATAATTTCCCATTCTAACATATCCACCATTATAATGCTCAAGAAATTCAAACTTGTCTTTATCTCCATTCATATGATGAGTACAACCACTATGAATAATCCAAACATCATTCTTGCTAACATTAGAAATAAGAGTTGTTTCAACACACCTCTCATCTTCTTCTGAATCTTCTTTCATAGCTACAAACATTGTCTCAATATCCTCATCAATGTCAGTGTTGGTATCTTCATCTTTATTTTCAACAAGATAATATGATTTCTTTCCTTTGTCTTTGTAATCTCGATTAATCCTTCTTTCATACTGTTGGTTACTTCTATAGTCATGATCATCCTTTCTGTCATTAGATCTTTCATTGTTTCTTTCATCATTTTTCCTATTAGGGCATCTGGTAGCAAAGTGTCCAATTTCTTTACAATTAAAGAATATCAAAGGTAGTTTACCTTTATATCTATGGAATCTTTTGGCCATTAATGCTTCAATTTCATCAAGTTCTCTCTCATCACTGCCACTATCACTATTACTATCATTTCTTATCATTTATTTGTTACCATATTTACTAATTTTCAGAGACGACATAAATGCAGACTCAATAGTAGGAACAACATTGTTGTCAAAATTGTTCAGCTCAAATGAAATCAGTCTACTAAATAGACTATCAATTGTGATATTATTTCCAGGTGTTTCTCTCATTTCATGTATTGCAGAGACTCTAATAGCATAAATAGGCAATAAATTTATGAGAATCTTACTTACAATAGTGTCTTCATCAATTACTCTACCCACTTATCGAATAGCATTCACAACCTCCTTGATTCAATTACTGTACTGTGATATGTTTTCTCCTTCTTTCATTCTTATGTCATCAAACTTTCCTCTGAGACTTTTAGCTTTAGGTCTTTGCACTTTTACATCTCCTCCATGAACTAGTGTGAGCATATCCCACATTTGCTTGGATTATGTACATGTCTTGACATCTTTAAATTCAACATCAGATAGTGAAGAAGCAAGCTCTATCATCATAGTATTGTGTTCATGTCTTTCTCTTAGTTGATCAACAATCAAAGGTCCAATGGGCAAGGTGAACTCAGTATCCAAGTATTGCATGACATCATTTTCAATACCTGAAAGATATAGTCTCATTCTTCTCTTCCATGTTGAGAATTTGTCCTTGTTCAACTTAGGCACATCTTTCTTATACATCTTGTGATCTTTAGCTTAAGTCCTTCAAAAATTTCCTTCTAAGCATTGTATGCTCTGATACCAATTGTTAGATAACTAAGAGAGGGGGGGCGGGGGGGGGGGGGGGGGGGGGGTGAATCACTTAGTTCTAGTAATCCTACAGTCCCAAATACTCCTAGATGTATATAAAAACAATTCCAAACATGTAAATCAACTCAGTGAAATATGAACTGTGACCTCAAACTTATTTTCAAACTCATCTATCAACTCATCAACTCATCTACTGAGTAGTAATTAATCAATAATGTGATTACCGATCAATGCATATAAAGTAATGTGTAAAGAAAAATAGCAATCCAACACATTCATACACATCAACACATAGATTTTTAATGTAGAAACCCTGCTAAGGGAAAAACCATCTGTGACCGGTAACCCAAAATAATTTTCTTCTGAAGTGAGCTCCGTAAAGAGCCAACCCTGTTAAAGGTTACAATGCACACTATTAGGTGTGACCTAGTTAGAGGATTTATCACTAACAGTTCTCCCTTGACTAATCATTCACTGTGGGGTCAACAAGAAAATACTCAACATTTATTTGAATGTCATAATAAAGACTGTTAAGTCCTACTTGGTTAAGAGATTTTTCTGTAACAATGGTTAAAATGATATAGTAATGATCTGAATCAAATACAACTCTATTTGCAAATTTTTAGATCTATGCTAAGTACATATACCTCTGATTAATAATAACTTCAATCCCTCTAATTCTTCATACTCTGTTTTGCTTAGTAAATACTCTTTTCTCTTGCTCGGTATTGTCTGTAGAATTGCTCGATTCTGTCTTCAACCAGTTTGATCATTCATGCGTGAGGTTAATCTATTCAACAATATGCATGTGCGCGTTTTCATGTACATTCATAATGAATCTCCTACCTCTTATATAGACATCATAACTCATTTAATTTCCATCCTTAGATTTTTCTGCTTGATCTCCATCATTGATTTTTCCGCTTCATCCTTCCTCGACAGTTGTGTTAAAAACATGTTTTAATCTCTTTCGTTCGATCATCTTGAATTTTCATAGCCATTTGATCAACATAACAGACATTATAAATTACCTCAAAATATAAACAATTGCCAACTCAACATCTTAGTCGGCCTCGGTTTGTTTTACTTGATCAATACCATGATGCGTTGGTGATCCCTAGCTTGGTTAACACTCTACTCGCTATACACTATGTTTTCTCGGTGTCCACTGTTTCAACTCAGTGTATACATAACTCTTCATTTACTGACCGCGTATACTTTGTTTATTCCAGTTCTTCAATCCATAATAGATGTTTGTTATCATGATGATAATCAAATAATTTGACATCAATGATAATACATTAACTGATTAATGTCTATCATCACATTAGTAACTCAGATGATCATCAAATCAATGACTTCAAAAATACAATCAGTTTTAGTTCATCAAGGATGATGTAGAAACATCAAGTGAGTATTCAATAGCATCTACTAATTCTCCCTGAACCTTAGCCTCACTCGGTTCCTTCGCTTTCCACACTTACCACTGCCCTTGTCTCCTTCCTTCTTAAATATATGATTAAATCCATCCTTGTAATCTACCAAGATCTTACCAACATCACCAACAAATTTGTTTATAACCATAGGTGGTGGTCTTCTGTTGCTTACAATTATATTATACCTGCAAAACTTCATTATATGTCCTTGATTGTTATATTTATAGCATGCAGGAGATGATCTGTTCTGATTAACTTGTAACCTGCAATTCCTTACGATGTGCCCAAAGTTGTTACACTTGTAACATGTAATCTTAGCTACTATTTCTTCTTTGATGTAATCTTGTTTAGTTCTTGATTGATCAGGTTTTCTACATTCTACCTTCTTGTTCCCATATTCATAGCAATTGAAACAATAACTAGAAAAGGTCCTATAAGGAGTCTTACCTCTATAACCCCTCTTCATGTGACCAACTTTGTTACATCCAAAGCATCTTCCTCTTAAAGGTCTAATATGCTCTCTAGGTTCCTCTTGTTGTATAGGGTCTTCTTGTTGATTATGTGTATAATCTATTTTACCTTCAGATTGTCTTTCTTGAGATTTAGAGCATTCTTCTTTATCAAAACCAACTCCCGTCATGTCACCTTTAGGTTTTTGTTTTTCCCTCTTTTCATCAATCTTGTCACTATTCGCATGAAGTTTTTCAATGTGATTCTTTGCTTCAACAAGTTCTCCCTTAATGATGTGGTTATATTTATCTAATTTCTCATACTTGATTTTGTAATCATCAAGTTCAAACTCCATCTTTCCCATCTGTACATTTGCATCCTTCAATATCCCTTCAAGTCTGGTGGTTCCATCTCTATCTTGTTGAAATTATTTAGCCATCTAAATAGTAGTAACTTCACATTCATATTTCAACACTTCTTTGTCTTTTCCAAGTTGTTCAATCTGATCAGTTGAATCATTATCAGTCCTCCTGTATCTTTTCCATAAGATTTTGCCTTTGGTTCCTATAAAGTTCAAGTTATTCCTTAAGCTTCTTTATGGAAACCCTCAACTCTTCTCAATTTGAATTTCAATTCAACATTACCAGCTTTTTCCTTATCGAGGTCTTTAAGTGATGCCTCAAAGTTTTTTTACAAGCTACTTAAATCCATATGGATCTCCCTAAAGCTGTTAGGCTTTCTCTCTAAGGGCTAAAATCTCTGATACCAATTTTTTGGATTAAGTAATACTGAGAGGAGGGTGAATCAATATTACAACACTTTAGTCCAAACTTAACAAATTCAAGCTTAACCATGCAATTACTGAAATAAGAAGAACATACACATAAAGTAAACAACTCATAACATCATGATTTGTTAACGAGGAAACCCTGGACAAGGGAAAACCCCGTTGGGGATGATACCCACAAATAATGCACTAAGAGTATAATGTTCATGTTAGGAGACCTAGCCCTATTAGGAGCTGAATATTACATTTAGTACATAACCTTGTTAAAGGATAAAAACCTTGTTATGGGTATATAAGGAGCTCACTTCTCTTACAATGAAAAATTGTCTTTTACAATTATTTAACAAAAAGTGAACTATACAAGCATCTTCTATGCTCAAGTAGTCCCATTTATAGCTCACAACATCCTCTATTTGATTTTGACATCATAATGCATCTACACATTTTACACACATCTTCGCATCTCAAAACATCTTCACATATGTACTCGATCTCATAATCTTTCCAGTCAGCTTACAATTACATCACAAAATGTGTCCACCACATAATCAAATAGAAAATACATAGTCAATGATAATACATTAAAAAATATAGGGTAGGACCCAAACCAAATCCAAAGTAGCATTTATGGATTCCACATGATACTCCCTTAAACATCGCGACCACTCATCTACCATGTTTCACTGCTGCACTATCTTCACATAACTTCAACAAGTTGTATCTCTCTCTAGTCAACTCCCAAATACAAGAAAAATTAACTAAAGGTCTAATACATCCCATAATATATTAATCTAAGCTCGTAGGACTTTAGTCATCACATACTGTGCTTTCCAGTCAAAATTGTGTAAATGTTCCCTATCAGCTGCTTCCTGGACTTAGTCATTTTCCAAACAAAATCTTCAAAATTGGAATGTACTTCAAGTGACCATTCTAATAAGTAGTGTTTCCATAAATGACAACCTCTAAGGTATACTCATCAGGCCACTTGCCAACCGACCCAATCTCGGTTGGTGCAAAAAGTTGCATTGTTGCTCAGTTGAAAGTTGCTCAATGGTTCATCTTTTAAACCGTTCATCGTGGGACCAAACTGTCTGCTCCATCAACTTTGGTTGGTCGGTTAAATGCTAGTGGAGACCTATTTTTGACCATGTAGCATCAAGAAATTTCTAACGCATGTCAGACCTAAGTGTTCCCAAGGTACACTAAGCCAAATCGGGCAATGATTTTTGGAGAGTGATATCTCGAACCTTGTGAGGGGTATCAAAGATTTGTGAAGTGCACAAGGAATATCTTGGCAAGGCCTACAAGAATGCAGCTTTGTTTTGGGATATTCCACTTGGTTTCCATTTGGTGACTTGATCTCGGTTGGTGCAAAAAGTTGTATTGTTGCTCAGTTGAAAGTTGCTCAATGGTGCATCTTTCAAACCGTTCATCGTGGGACCAAAACGTCAGCTCCACCGGCTCTAGTTGGCCTAGTAAATGCTAGTGGAGACATCATTTCTCCAACTAGAATCAAGAACGTTCCGACACATGTTGGACATAAGTGTTCCAAAGGTGCACTAAGCCAAATCAGACAATGATTTTTGGAGAATGATATCTCGGACCTCGTGAAGGGTATTAGAGAATCATGATATGTCAATTTATTTAAATAAATATGTTATTCTCCACTTATTTAATAAAAATATCTTTAAATAAATTCTCTTACCACTTACCATTTCCTACTAACTACTTACTATCTCCCACTCACCATTTATCCCTCATATACCACTATTTTCTCATTATCCCACATTCACCTTGATATGGGATTCCCTCCCAAGGACAACTATTTAAACACCCCTCCTCTCATCCTTTTGTGATGTCCCCTTTCAAATAAGAATTTAATAAATAATAATATTAAAATATTAAATTTATAAGAATACAAATAAAGATGATATAAGATTAATTAAGTTTTAATTAAAGATTTAAACTTATTATTAAAAGAAACAAGCACGATATAAGAAACCGCCACTAGTCATTATCAATATTCTAAAATAATTGTTAGCCTTATTACCTTCATCCTTTTTGGGAAATTGGAATTTTTATTAATAAACAATGTTGATATTTTAAATTAGTTAAATATTAATAATATTAGAAATATTATTATCATTAATAAAATAGTTGTTATAATAATAACCAATTGAAATAATAATGAATATATATAATATAGATATTATAATTTTAATAACACATATTATAATATATGTTTCTAACAGTGAGAAAGGAACAACATATTATTGTCATTAATATTAAATAAGTTAATATTATTATCATATTTAATAAAATATTATGATCTTTAATATTATTATCATTACTATTAATATGTTAATATTATTAACATATTTAATAAAATAATATTTAATGTTAATAATAAATAATTATATCAATAAAATTATATAACATTCTATATATAATAATAATAGTATATCATTATCAATATTACTAATATAATATATAATAAATTGTTATTAATTAAAAAATGGGACGAATGAGTTGGACGCGACCCATGTTATAAGGAGCATATATATAAATAAGAAAGATATGGGGAATGGAGGGGAGAAAAGAAGGAGAAAAAGAAATAAATAAAGGGAGGAGAAGTCATAATTGATTTTCCTCTCATAAAAGGTATGTGACTACGACTTTATAAGAATGAATTAAACTTGAACTATTTTAATATACATAGTGAATATGAAATATGTTTGTATTATTAGGAATTTATAAATTCATATTATGAAATATAAAATAGTAATTAGTCATGAGATAAATAAATATATACATTTGTATTTGTATATTCTATGTTGAGGTTATACAATTGAGAATTATATTAAAAAAAATATTGTTAAGTTTGAATACACACACACACACACACACACACACACACACACACACACACACACACACACACATTTATGCAAGGTAAAGATTCATAAAATATATGTGTATGCAAAATAGATGTCTACTATGATAGATGAAATACTACTATTAAAAAGCTAATAAATCTATCTAAATGCAACCCAATGAAGAATACAAATGATTAGATAAAGTAAAAACAAGTTTACCTTCACTCACCCATCGTAGCTTGTCTCCATTGTCCCCTAGATTTTGATTTCTTGGATGTTGAGCTCTCAGATTTCTAATGAAGTTCCTTGTCCAAGATGTCACCAAAGTGTGGAGATTTGAGTGAATGTATGCAAAATGCAAATAAATGGATGATGAAATGGTGTAGAAATGCTTGGATGCTTGAATGCTTGAATGTGATTTCTTGAATGCTTGTATGTGATTGCTTGAATGCTTGATTTCCTATTAGATCACTATTAGCTCACAAATGGAGAATGAGGCTCCTTTTATAGGATTTTGGAGGGCCCAAGCCTAGGTGGCACAATCCTAGGGTGGAGATTGAAAGGTGGAAGATCCTAGGGTTGCTATTGACTTGGTTGAAGGGGTTGAGAGAAAGGGGGGTGTAGTTAGAATGTGAGAGGAAGAATAGGGAGGATGTTCCTCCTACATTGACATAGAGGAGAAGAAGGTGGAAGGAAAAGACACATGTCAAGTGTCTCACAAAGAACATGGAGAGGAAAGATGAAGGAATTTTTCATCATGAGGACTCTTGGTACAAGTGTCCCATGAGTCATCTTGGACTCTTTGAGGTGGTTTGAGAAGCTCCTTAGGAATAGGGATTGCTTCTTGACTTAGTGTAGGAGAAAACATGTGGTCATGAGACCAAGTCTTATGAGGCCACATAGCCCTTTGGAATAGGACATGTGTGGGTGAGGATAATGATTTATTTAATAATTAATTATTTTAGCCAAGGTGATGTATCAAGTGACTAGGTCTATGAGGTGGACTAGGAGGCTTAGTCATATTTAGTGACTGTGTAATTAATCACTTTAATGAGATTAATTTAGAAGACTTAAGATAAGAAGAATAGACTATAGTGAATATATTAAATAAATTAAAATAATTTACTTAATAAATAGAAGAAATAAATATTTAATTAATTCATCAAGTCAATATTAACTAAATAATAATTAATTAATTAATTAATTAGTGAAGCCATTTTTTAGTGTATACAATATGAAATTTATCATTACATTATTCTTTACATCTATTGTACAAAATTAAGTGTTCTATTTAGATTTAACTTAATATTAATTTTATAAGCCAAAAATGGAATAATTTGATGTGCTCTAAATAATGGTTCTGGATACCATATAGAATGAACGTTAAATTCATTAGAGATGGGATCCTAGAAATAATGTTATTAGATACCATAGATAATGAATATTGTATTCATTAGAAATGAGATTCTGATATCTGCAAAGGGGGGCCTAGAGGAGATTGTCATGGTTTCCCTAGTCTTAGGGTATGTGCCCAAAAGCCAGATTTGGATATAAGCCAAAAATGAAATAATTTGATGTCCTCTAAATAATGGTTCTGAATACCATATAGAATGAATTTTAAATTCATTAGAGATGAGATCTTGGAAATAATGTTATTAGATACCATAGAGAATAAATATTGTACTCATTAGAAATGGGATTTCGATATCTGAAAAGGGGGGGCTAGAGGAGATTGTCATGGTTTCCCTAGTCTCAGGGTATGTGCCCAAAATCCAGATTTGGATACTATATAAAATGAATTCTATATTCATTAGAGATGGATTCCTATGTGAAAAGGGGGGCTAGAGGAGATTGTCATGGTTTCCCTAGTCTGAGGGTATATGCCCAAAAAGGCAGGTTTGGTTACCATATAAACAGAATTCTATATTCATTAGAGATGGATTCCTATTTGAAGGGGGTTAGAGGAAATTATTATAGTTTCCCTAGTCTCAAGATTATTATAATCTCATATAGGCAGTATATATACTGATAGTCAATCATATGCATATGCGTAAGCTTGGATAACGGTGCATGTTTCCAAGAGAACCTAGAAGCAGTGCTCTATGGAAAGACGTATGATAACCCGATTGCTTAGAGTGGATCTTATATCCCTCAAGTTGAGAATCGAGAATTCGGTGAAGCCCAACCTAGAGGCAGTTCCTAGGGTCAAATTTCCATTACTAACTTAGAATAGAGTAAGTGTCATATAAATATTGAATAATATTTTTTACTAACATCGGTTTTGTAGGAAATTATAAAAGGAGAAAAACCAGGGGCATTACACCTTTTGAATCCATCCATTATCATTTTGCATCCATAGCACTCATTATAGAAAGAATATAACGATTTTAGCAATCTTTGTGTTTTAGCTCCATTAGTGATCTTGGCTTTCCAACTTATTTGCATTCTAGTTGAGTTCAATCTTGCATTTGCAAATCTTTGCATCTTAGCTCTCTTTGCATATTTTTTCATTTTTTATCACTCATCATTTAAATCTGTGTTATTTCATAGCACCTTGTGTGTGTTTTTGGGAGCAAAAAAATCCTAAACACGAGCCTGTGATTGATAGGAGTGCAATTGAATGAATATTCTCTTGATTTGTATGTGTTAGATTAAATTTCTTATTTTGGATGTGATTTTAGTAGAAAGCCTCCATTGTTGTATGTGGGAGAAATCTGAAAATATAGATCACATTTTCCCATCTTCATCTCACATCCAATAGAACCAAAATATTAATTTAGTGGGTTGGGTTACCGTCCATGATCATAATTTGTTTGATTAGCCCATGGTGTTTGGTTAAAGTTTTTAATGTTTCACTTGATTGCATATTTATACTTTGTGTGGATTTGTGTTTCATCTTGCCCTGTGAGAAAACATACCAAGCATACGTTGTTCATTGAAATTGGTATTTTTATTGTTCATTTGAAATTGGTATTGAGGTACTTCATTGTGCTTTTACATACATTACAGGTATGCATTAATTAGCCAGTGCGTTTTAAATATCTTGTGTGTTTTACAGACTTTAAGAGTGTGTTTTAAATAGCCGACGTGATCTACAAAAAAGAGGTTTGCATTGATATCAATGGTTTGCACTCTTGTTTGACTCATGTGTTTTCATTAGAATCAGAATGCACTTCATTATAGTCTGCCATACGTTTTGAATGCATGTGTTTTGAATACAACTCATTATGGTTTGCCTTTGAAACCTCAAAAGAAAACTTTACCCATGGTTGTGTCTATGCAACCACATATTTGCACCTTAGTAAACAAAATATGTTGTTAACAAAATGTATTAGCAACATCTATGTTAGTCTTTTGTATTTGTTTACAAATTACTAACACATGTTAATATAATAGACTAACACACATGTGGTTAACACATTTTCTTAACAACATATTTTGTTTGCTAAGGTGCAAATATGTGGCTGCATAGACGCATCCCTTTACCCATAGCCTATGTTTTTATCCTTAAAACCCACGTTTTCATATGGTTTGCCTTTTATTTTACGAAGTCTACGTTTATAGGTTGCATTTTGTTTTTTTACGGAGGCTGCATTTTATATTGGCTTTTTCTAACATTCTTTGCTTGACTTTTCTTTTCGGTTTGTATGACTTTGTCTTTTATTTTGGGATCTGGGTTTTTTATTAGTTTAGTTTTCGATTTAGTTTAGTTTAGTTTTTAGTTTTTTTAGTTAGTTTATTTTAGTTTAGTTTTTAGTTTTTCTAGTTTAGTTTTTAGATTTTTAGTTTTTAGTTTAGTTTTTAGTTGTTGTTTTTTTATTTTTTAAATTTAGATTTTAGTTTTTTTAATAATAAGATTATTTAGTTATTAGTTTTTTTTAATTAGTTGAATTTTTAATTTTTAATTTAGTTTAGTTTAGATTAATTTAACTTATTTTAGATTTTAGATAATATTTTAATTTAGTTTAGATTAATTTAAGTTGGATTTAGAGTTAGTTGTGTAATTTCTAATTTAGATGTAGATTAAATTTGTTAGTTGTTAATCATTTATTGATTAGGTTAGCTTAGATCTAATCAGACTTTGTTTTTGTTAATTAGTTTTGTTAGATTGTTAATTAGCTAACTTTGTTTAGATATACTTAGCACATTGGATTAACTTTCTTTATATTAGATTAGATTAGATTAGTCGATTTTCTAACTAGGAGGCTTTCTTTTAGGCTAAAGTAGTTTGTTTCTTAGGTTAGACGTCTTGCTTGTGTCTAGATTAGTTCATTTTTAATTTAAACTCTTTCTTTTGTTAGAATAGGTTTTAACTTGTTTTTAGTGATTTGAGTTGATCTTTTGAACTTTTTTGTGTAGGGCATACATTCTCATTTGACGAAGACTGAAGACCATATGTTGAAACTATTCATGGTTTGTGGATGTAGGTTATTGAACTTTTTATGAACAAATTCACACTTGATTTTTAAACAGCTAATGAAGTTTTCCTATTTAGATTACATCACACTTAAATTGGTGCTTAAAAAATATATGTCTTGTGTGTTTGGCATGCTTGTGCATGTGTAGGGTGGATCCACTTGTTGGAATTATTGGCATTATGATAAGTAATTTCATTGTTGTCAAATAGAAAAGTAATTACTATCAAACAAAAGGAAGAGTTATCAGAATAAGGAGGTCAAATATCAGAAGCCGACCACTATCGGTCGTAAGGAAAATCACGTAACAACCAACAAGAGGAAGATCATGAAAAAAGTTTATGGATTGATCAAGATTAAGTTTTTGATTAACCCTAAGATCAAAGGTCAGAAATGAAGGACAAGTTAAGGAGATTCAAAGATAAAAGATTAAGGAACAGATTAGGAGAAGTTGTTGAAGAGAAGAAGTTATGAGGATGAATTGAGCAGAGAAGCGAATCAGAAAGTAGAGAAGAATTGAGAACAAAGATTTAGAGCATAAGGGATCTAACAAGCTTTGGAAGGAAGCGTATACAAGCCAATTAATATCTTGTGAAGAATCCTAACAGTTTCTATAAGGGATCGTAAATCCCTTAATCGGGTACTCTCTAACAAGACTAATAAGTTCATTTTTGTGTGAGCTTTTTGTAAATCCAAAAACAGGGTGAACATCGTACAAGCGAGATTAAATCTCTTAGTGGAGTAGTCTTAATAGTACTATAGATACACTTAATAATGTATCCGTCACTCCTTATCAGGGAGTCACATAGAAGATGACATATTGTAAGCCCTAGTAGGAAATTTTTTTTTTTGCAGTGAAGAGTTGTGGGTGTCATCCCCACCGCAATTTTTCTCTCTAACCAAGGGTTTCTGCGAGACCAAAAATATGTGTGTTATGGGTGTGTGGATTTGATTATGTATTACTATTATTTACTTTATGTTTTTTAAGTTACATCATATCAGTAATACTGCGGACACTATTAGTTAATGTAACTATTGCTTGATTTTTAATGGTTTAAAGTTTAATCAAGTGAAAAAGAGGTATAATTTTGATTATACTGATTCACCCCCCCTTAGTACCTAATCTTTCCAGTTAATAATTGGTATCAGGGCTTAGTTTTCTAGAGGGAAAGTTTAACAACTTGAGAGTAGATCTTAGAGTATGGAGACATATAAGAGAGAGAAGCAAATGGAAGAAGCCTTGGCACAAGTTGAAGATCTAAAGAAGAGGTTGAGACACTCATTCAGCAAAAGGAAGGAACTATCGGGAAAATTGCAGATAACACTGGATAATATTGAAGATCTATCAGAAAATAGTACAAATACGGAAGAAGTCGATGCAGAAGTTGAAGAATTGATGGAAATGAACACTAACCTGGAGGATGATCTAACTGAAGCCCAAAAGGAACTTGAAATTCAAGCCATAAGAATGAATGGAGTATTGGAAAAGATGAGAATAACAGAAGATGCTCAAAAAGACCTTGAAATTGGAAAATAAAATCTTGAGAAAACTATCAGAGACAAAGATGTTATCATTTAGAGTTTACAACAGGAGAACAACACATTGAATGAATTTCTACATGGTACAAATGAAGAAAACAGATTGATACTTATCGAGAATGAAAATTTGAGAAAGGAAGTTGGAACTTTGAAGAACAATTTGAAAGTTGAGAAAGAGGTTAATGAAAGACTTGCTAAGTTTGAGTTAAGCATGCAGAAGGTGGATGAATAATTGAAAAATATGAGAAGAACAAGAGATAAAACCAACATAGGATATATAGGTGACAATAAATTTGAAATCGGTGAATCATCAATATCGGCAACAGAGAATTTATCACAAGATTCAAAGGAGCCTATCGGTACACATGGTAAGAAACTTGCTAAAATTGTATGTTACAACTGTGGAAAGCTTGGTCATACATCAAATGTTTGTAGAAGAAGATCAATCAAAATTTCAAGAGGTACACACTTTCATGGACTTTGCTACAATTGTAATAAGTTTGGACATTAGATAAAAGAATAAAGATCAAGAGCTAATAACACATCATCAGAAGGAAGCTTTGCAGGTTACTGTTACACTTGCAGTCAATATGGAAATAAAGCTGAACACTGTAGAATGATAAATCCAAGAAGAAATTTAGGACCATAGAGCTCAACAAGAATGATATGTTTCATTTGTCACAAGTACAAACATATAGAAAAAAACTATTGGTACCGACAAGACAGAAATGAAAACAATAAAGGAAAAAAAAATATTGAATCAAGAATAGGTGAAGAATGACATGAAGAATATTTGGGTCAAGAAGGAAGAAATCAACGAGAAAAAGATAACCCTCCAACCTCAAGTCTAGAGGATTCATCATCAAACTAAGCAAGTAATTTTTGCTTAGGGACCTAAAGGAAATTGTTAAATCTATTTGTCCCTTTACAAAAAGGTTTTGATTGAATTTTATATCAGCATGTAAAGATACAACATTGGTGTTTTATGAAGATATGCAGTTATCGGTGAAAAAGTCTAGTTATCAGATAGAAGGAATGATTATCAGTAGAAAAGTTACTGTTGAGATCATTTATTATCATAATAGTCATTTGTGCACTTTTTGGTTAATAAATACGTGTCAACTCTATTCATTTTCTACCCTTCTTTTCTAAAGCAATTGTTTGAGCAGTATCTAAGAGCCTAGAGCAATCCATTGCGAAGTATTACCAGTAAGAAATTATTGTAGAAGTGATCAAGACTACTTTTATGCCCTAGCTAGCATATTTGTAGAAAAGACCTAACAAAAGTCTTAGAGGACGTTTGAAGTTTTCAAGAGCAGTTTGAAGAACAAGATGGCAACAAGAATTGAAAATTCAATAGTCATCGGTATCAATGAAGAGCCAAAACTTGAGTTTAAGTTGTGCCCCCTGAAGGTAGAAAAAAAGACTGCAATGGAGCCCTATCATCATTTTCACAAATGGTAATGTTGATTGAAGACATAAGAACATTTATTCACAAAAAAATTACACTATCTGTAATTTTTAGAACAAAAGAAACAAAAGAAGAGAATATTGATTAGAACATTAGATCTATTTGAAGATCTTATTTCAAATGTTATTGTGGATGAAGAAGAATCATTAGTTTACCAACAAAAATCTTATATTGATGAAATCAATCCACCAGGAAAATATTTGGAGGAAAGACTAACCGACAATGCAATGAAGAAACTAGAAGACAACATTGTACAACAATTGTTAACCAAGATTGCAGTCTTGAAAGTTGAATTATCAAAAGTTATTGAAAATTTGATGGAAATTTTGAAGAAAGCTACAATAATGTACACTAGATTGTGTGATTTTGCAGTGTTTATAGAAGATATTGAGAATAAGCATAAAGGATATCATAATGAACTAGCACAACATATCGGTAATCTCTAGCCTACAACAAATTTTATAGACCATTCAGCGAAGATGAGGGAGATTAATTCAAAGGAGAAAGAGCTAACAATAGAGAGAACGAGCCTACATATGAGGATACTAGAATACAAGGTATAATAACACCACATATAGATATTATTAAGGCTAATATTACAAAAATAGAGAAAGTTGTGCAAACACCAGAGTGTTGTGGAAAGTCTTGAAGCACTTGCATCAGACTTAAATGAACATATGATAGGATTGAAAGCACTGCAAGAAGCATGGGATACAATTTTGAAGACTACAAGAGACAGGTATAAGTTCATCATGGATAAGCTATAAGGATATGCCAATTGAAAATATTATTTGGCATTGAGTGCCAAAAAAGGGGATGTATATAAGAAAATAAAAGGGAAAGTATATTGGCATATATAGAGTATATCGGCATATATAGGACATATGCCATATGAAAAAAAAAATTCCATCAATGCCAAAGGGGAAGATTGTTGGAAATTATTGATATTATGATAATTTTTGTCATTGATGTCAAATAGTAAAGTAATTACTATCAGACAGAAGGAAGAGTTATCAGAATAAGAAGGTCAACTATTGGAATCCAACCACTGTCAGTCGTAAGGAAAATCATGCAGCAAACGACAAGAGGAAGAACAAGAAAATGGTTTATGGATTGATCAAGATTAAGTTTTTGATTAACCCTAAGATCAAAGGTAAGAAATGAAGGACGAGTTAAGGAGATTCAAAGATAAAAGCTTAAGGTATAGATTAGGAGAAGTTGTTGAAGAGAAGAAGTTACGAGGATGAATTGAGCAAAGAAGCAAATAAAAAAGCAAGAATAATTGAGAACAAAGATTTAGATCATAAGGGATCTGAAAAGCTTTGGAAGGAATCATATACAAGCCAATTACTATCTTGTGAATAATCCTAACAGTTTCTACAAGGTATCATAAATCCCTTAATTGGGTTGTCTCTAACAAGACTGATAAGTTCATTTTTGTGTGAGCTTTTTGTAAATCCTTTAACAGGGTGAATGCCATATAGGGAGGATTAAATCTCTTAGCAGGGTAGTCTTAATATGACTGTAGATACACTTAACAATGTATCAGTCACTCCTAATTAGGTGAGTCACTCAAAAGGTGACATATTGTAAGCTCTAACTGGAAAAACTTTTTTCTCCAGTGAAGAGTTGTGGGTGTCATCCCCACCATAGTTTTTCCCTCTGACCAAGGGTTACTACAAGACCAAAAATTTGTGTCTGGATCTAATTATGTGTTACTTTTATTTACTTTATGTTTTTAAGTTACAACATATTGGTAATATTGTGGACACTATCTGTTAATGTCACTATCGATTGATGTTTAATGGTTTAAAGTTCAATCAAGTGCAAAAGAGGTATAAGTTTGAATATACTGATTAACCCCCCCTCAGTACCTAATATTTCTAATTAACACCACTAGTATGCAAAGTATCCTCTCCCCTTGTGCTTTGGGTGATCTTAGGTTTAAGAGAAAAGTGATAGTGACACCCAATTTTTCATTTCTTAGATCAAATCAGTATTTGGCAAGAAAAGAGGTACTCACCCCAAATAATGATTCAAGTGACACTCCTTCAGTCGGTTATATAAATTAATGCTAGCATTACCCTATAGTTTCCCAAGTACCCACATTTGTGTTCTTTATACTAAAATCATTTCCTCTACAAGGAGAGGACTAGGATTGTGTCGCTCGATGGCATGCAAAATTCCCAAGGTACCCAACTATGAACCAATTATTTTAGCAACCAAAAATCATTCTATTTGTTGGCGCAGGAGGTCGGACATTTGAAGTTATCCCACATTATTGTAGTTCAAAGTAGAGATAACATCTCCTTAGGAGGTGATGACCCAAGGAATTTGAAATTTGCTGTTCCTGAGAAGAGAGGGCATTGTAAGGGGGAGCCTGTGCCACCAAACTTCTAAGATATCTATTTTGAATAAGTGCAACTAAGATTTATCCAAAGCGGGAATCCAAAAAATATTGTCTCAGCCAGCCTAGTATTTGTACTTTAATGTTCTTTTATTAAAAAAATTTTATTTCTAGTGTGTTTTATGTGTGTGTTCAAAAGAAACATTTTCCAATGAACAAATCAACACCATACTAAACAATTGAAAGATTAAACTAGTGATATCCTCTAGCGATACACCAATGCCCCACAAGTTCATGAAAATATCCATACACCGCCATCCTAGAAAAAAGTAGTGTAACCCAAAGGTTATTCAAAAGAGGATATACTTCTTGTACAAAAATCTCAAACTTTTATTGAAACATCACACATTCCTACACCATTACCAAGATTTCCAAAATAGTTTGACTACATAATTTGAACCTGAACCCTTGAGAGAACAAGATTTATTTTTTAGAAGATCCTTATCATACACACATAATAGAGGAAAATACATTCAACTGTATTATATTTCTCAACCAATAATCCTGTAGAGACACACCTTTTGATCTTTTAGGTCTTTGCATAGTCCCATCATCCTAACTAGTCACACCTTTAGTCCTTGCATATTCGTCATTAGTTAAACATTATCTTGCACTTAGATCACTTTCATTGAGTCTTGAATAAAATAATGGCTATCAATCCTCTTGTATCACCTAAGGTCCATCATCCTTGATTTAGAGAAAGTATCAACATCTTTGAGTAGGGTAATCCACTTTTAGTTCCTCATCTCCTACTTTAGTGTACCCTTGCAACACAAGTATCTCATCATAACAAAATTAAATCCTTGCAACACAATTACCTTCAAGACCTTGAGTTCTTGCATCATATCTAGGCTACCATTTATCTTCATACCTCATTTAGAGTTCCCCTCATATCATACCTTAGAGTCATTTCATATAGTTCCTTTTGCATTTTAGAGTTTGTATTGCATCTTAGTCTTGAATCTCATACATTATTATATCCCCTAGTCCTAGGTCAAAGATTAGAACAATCTCTTATGTCTCCGAAACCAAAAAATAAAAATGTTTAATAACTTGGATTTTCAAAACGAAGAAAGTGACCCTTGGGGACACAACTTTGATGATAATGAACGCATTAGTGTTGTAACAAATGAGAGAAATAACACATTTGATGATGAGGAAATAACACAATCTCATGTAGAAGAAGCACTTCATGACCCTAAATTCACTAAACTATGTAAGGAGCTAGTCAAACATGATCCACAACAATATTTTAAGGCCCTTGTTGAGGAAGGAATCAAAATATCTCCTAATTTTTGCATATCTTTATTTTTAGTTGATAAAGAAGCCTAACAAGGGGGATGAACATCACAATAACACAACACAAGGGATGTTAAATAAATAACAACAAGCCACAAGAATGCTGGCAACCACAAAATAGAGCCACAAACAACCCATAGTCAATGAATCAAATTATCAACTTTAGAGGTACCACTAGGAGAAAAAGGGGCCACAACAAGCCACCTACAACACAAAGGCCTTTAACATAGATAACATCATCCCCACTAAACATCCATTCTCTAGTCATAAACCTCCTTTCCACCTCAATAGAAAAGGATTCCACCTCAGTAGGAGTAGGAAAGGAATAGACGAGTAGAACGAAGATCACACTATCAACCCAACACATGACCATCAAGCTATATAGAGGAGCCCATAAAGAGTAAACAACTTCTTCAACCATGAAGCAAGTCTCCACCTCCATAGGAAACATGGAAGAAGAAGAAGAAAACCAACAGAACCAGGCCCCTCCCCTAGAAAGATGAACACCCCCCTCTCCATCGGATTAGGAATATCCCCCAAAATAGCTGCAAACATCAACCGAAAATAAGACACCAAAGCAAACCCTTGAAAATTGTCAGCAAACAACTGGCCAATAAATAAGACAAAACCACTATCTATGCAGCTATGAATGGACAGTCCAAATGAAGAAACCTCCACCTCTATAGGAGCTATGGAAGAAGAAGAAGAAAACCAATAGTACCAGGCCCCCTCCTAGCAAGATGACCACCCCCCTTCTCCACTAAGTCAGGAAAAGCCCCAAACTAGCCACAAATTTCCAAGCAAAGAAAATAAAAACTATTATTTATGCAGATAGGAATGTACAGTCCAAAAGAAGTGGCCTATACCTCTATAGGAACTATGGAAGAAGAAGAAGAAACCCAACAGTACCATGCCCCCTCCTAGAAAGATAAACTCCCCCCTTCTCCACCGAGTCAAGAAAATCCCCCAAACTAGCCGCAAAACCATTGTCCACGTAGAAATGAATGGACATACTAGCCGAAACAACTTCAACCTCCAAAGGAACCTATTAGAATGATTTAGAATAACTGAGAGGGGGGTGAATTAGTTATCCTTAGGTCCAGAAGTACCAATTTAACTTTCAAACACTTTCACCAACTTAGATCTACTGAATAATCCACTCGGTCTTTATAACTTATAATCAGTAACATAAAATTGTAGTTTAGTGTCCTAAAGTAATCAACTTGCAGAATATAAAACTCTTAATAGTACAACACATCAAATATCATTCACACAAGTATGAAACCAAGATTTATTGTCTAAACCCAATATGGGAAAAAACACCAATAACATGCTACCAATTTTCACTCTTCTGAAGTGAGCTCTGTGAGGAGCCAACCCAGTTAAAGGTTACAATACACACTGTTAAATGTGACCTTGTTAAAGGATTTAATCACCCTATTAAAAGTGAGCCTTGTTAGAGGACTTAGATCATTCCATTAGAATGTCACCTTGATTTAAGGATTTACAATATGACTCTTAGGTCAACCTTGTTTAAAAGGATTTTAATTAATACAATGGTTAGAAAGTAACATTAGATTGATCTGAAACATACTTTGCAAATACAGATCCACTTTTTCTCAAATGCTAATTCACTGACTAGCCTTAATTGTCATCTCTATCACTTAGATATTCTTGGAAATTTGTCAAGCAATCACCACTGTGCAATTCTATACTACTCTTCTCATCCTTCTTTGCCTTTTTCTTAGATTTTCCAATCAACTGAATCAACCTCTACATCCATAACATGCAATTAGGTTAATCTTATACCTCTCTGATTAGGTAGCTAGATCTTTTGCTGCTTAATCATCACCGTAGATCTTAGGGTTTGGTCAGATCCAACAAATCCTTCCAACATTTCATTCTCCTTCTACCTTGTAGAATACATCCTAAAAATCCTTCTTGAATCCATACATAAAATGGTTAAACATATATTAAATTCTCATTTAGTTATCCACAATGATCATGCTTATCTTAGATACGTTTTACATATCCCAAGAAATCAACTATGTCAGCTAGGATCTCAAATCTTCTCAAACTGTCAACATACTGACACTTAGTCATCACTGTGTTCTTCTGCTCGGTCATCACTAGATAACTCAATAATTTACTGATGCTTGGTAAATGCTGATGTTCGGTCGACACTAAATTCTCGCGGCATGTACTGGTGCTCGGTCGACACTCGCATCACTCAGCATAAACATAAGTTGCTTAATCTTCTGCTATGTTACTCGATCAAGACTAAACTTCTAGTCTTCCAAACTTCACTTGGTGTTAAAGATAAACAACATATTACCTTGCCAAGGTGTAATCCATCAAGTACCCATTGTAGTTTCACATAGATCAACCATTTCACTAGGTCTTCTTGTTATCTCCTCTTTTCAAATCTTCTTCATTAATCATCTGATATCGCCCTTTACAAGATAACAATTGTTTTACTAGTTAAGGTTTGACATCAATGGAAAGATACAAATTATTGCAATTGTAGCTTCCAACAATCTCCCTCTTTGGCATTAATGGAAAACACATGAAAACAACAACATGCAAGGTTACCAAACAATCCAAAAAGTATGTTCTATAAACAGATTTTTCATTAACGTCCTTAGCTTCATTCTGATTATCTCTGTAGCTTATCTCCCTTCGTGTCTTCTTACTGATTTCCCCCTCAAAAAGTATATCTCTGTGTAATTCTCCCTCTTTTTCTTCTTCTTAATATCTCCCTCAATGTCTATTATCCCTCTTTGACAACAATGCTAGAGACATACATCTTCACCATGTACATATCTCTATGTCAACTTTCTAAACTAAATGCTCCCTTTGTCATCTTGCTTATGACCGATCAACATCATGTGCATTACTTTTCATAGCTTTAGGCAACTCCTAAAGTGTGACCACCATTGCATCAATTTGTTAGATATTCTGTGTAATACATTTGATGCAATCACTCCATGTGATCCTAGTTAGCCTCAGCTAGGGGAATAACCGCTACTTTACCTCTTAGATACTCATGATCATGCTTAGGTAATGCCTTTGTAAATATATCTGCTAATTGTTCCTTTGTATTCATATATTCCAATCTCACTTCTTTGTCTTGTACTATCTCTCTCAAGTAATGTTAATTGATAGAAATATGCTTGGTCTTTGTGTACATCAACAAGAAATCGAACAACCAAGTACTCAACCGAGGACTCCTCTAAGATATCAAACTCCAAAAAGAAAACATATATTTGGTTTGATACAGGATTTCCAAGAATCCTAGGATACTCCTGCATCAGACACCCTAGGTAAATTAAGATGTTCCTATAAAGGAATCATGAACATATTAAGGGAATCAGGATAGGTATTCCATACTTGTTCGTAACCCCTATCTCCTCTTGTCCTTCATCCCACATTGTCTTCACTCTATCTACTGTCTCATTCGGGAAGTTCACTTGCCTTGCACTTTTCTCAGATCTCCTATCTGCAATCAAGAGTAACTGACTTTGACCATCCTATGTCTTCTTATGTTCTCTTAATGCACTTCTGATACCATTAGTATTTTGGTGAACCACATCCTCATCCGACTTACTAATCAACTCGGTATCTTCTGAATCTCTCCGTGTCACAAGTGTCAACATTTGCTGCACCACTTTAGTTAGAAATGCCATTTGTTTCTTAATTTCTATAAGTTCCTCATATATGTCATTCTCCTTCAAATCCTCCTTCCTTTCACTCATATTAATAGGTTCATCAACTCTTCCAATGTCACTTAGACAACATCTAATGACTCCACATCTTTTAATTCCCACTTCCTGCAAAGTTACCAGTTTATGCTTGAAACATGCCTTCCTAACCACATAGATATTAGCATGACCATCAAACATAATATGGCTATCATATTGCCAAGGTTTACCAAGAAATAGGTGACAAGCATCCATGGACAACACATCACACAATATCTCATCATGATAAGATTCAATCTTAAAATTAACATGGCACTGATATTCAATCCTAACCTTAGACACATCTTGTATCCAACTAATCTGATAAGGATTAGGATGTTTCCTCCTTTCTAACTTTAACTTACTAACCATCTCTTATGAAACAAAGTTCTCAAAATTTCCACCATCAATTATGACATTACATACCTTATCCTTGCACTTACGTATGGTTCTAAACAAATTCCTTCTTTGCACTTGTTCATTAATACATGCAGCCGTTCTTCTAGTGACCAGAACTTCACCTTCTTCTGCAGTATTCACTAGACTTTCCTCGGTAATCAGGGTAAACTTCTTTTGAGGATATGAAAAGGCCTTATGACCCTTCTCACCACACTGAAAACAAGTACCGATGAAATCACTTCTTCCTCTTCCTTTATACCCACCATTTTAGTTCCTAGTGGTTTGACTACTTCCATATCCTACATCGGTCTTCTTAGGATTTTCCAACACACTACTCCCAACAATTATGCCACCAGCCTTACCACCTCAGTTTCTATTATTCTATCTTCTTTCAAACTTCTTGTTTAGCTTCTCTTCAATCTTCAACACCATCTGATAAGAATCTCCTATTGTTTTCATCTGAACAATAAGTAACTCTTCTTGAATACTAGATCTCAATCCATAGATATACTTAGAAACCTTCTCTTTATCAGCTTCAGAATGACCAGTCCTAATCAGGATTCTATAAAACTCCTCAATATAATCTTGCACCAATTTTTTTGTCTTCTTCAATCCTTGCATCTTCTTAAACATCTCCAATTCATAATCCACTGGAATGAATTTCTTCTTCATCTTTTCAACCATTCAATTCCATCTAGTAATCTTGTCTTTTCCTCTCCTACTTCTTTCCATTTGAATTTCTTTCCACCATATATTTGCATGAACTTTAAGCTTTGTCTTTGAAAATTGAACTCCATCAGGATCTTCCACTTCCTCATACTCTAAGTATTCATCCATCTCATTAATCCAATCGATCAACTCTTCTGGCCTAAGGCTTCTAGGAAATGCAAAAACTTCTATCTTAGGTCTTTTCCCAATCTTAGACATAGATTTCAGAAATCTAGTCTCTTCTGGATCTTTGACATCTTCTCCAACTTCCTCAAAATGATCTTCTTCCTCAGATTCTTCACCACTATCTCTGTTTTCTTTAGATGCATTATCTCTTCACAACTCCTCATGTAGATCTTGCACTTGTCTCTGGGAAGCTCTAACATCTTCCAGATTAAATTCCTCCTTAGGTTCCTCCTCTATGATCTCACCGGTCTCCTTCGGGGAGATATTTAATCCACCAATCTCCAACGAATGAAAACTTAGCTCCTCCTCCAGTGATTTAAATAGCTCTGATACGATCTAATGCAGTCAAGACCAGAGAGATCTCAAAAGATATGTCCAGACTTGCAACCAACAATAAGAACAAAGGAAACAACAAATAACGCGGGGATAGGAACCAACATAAGAGATTTACTATCATCAAACAACAATTACATCCAACACGTCAGGCTGTAAGGCCTTGCTAGTTACAACCAATTACAAAGAGTCGCACTAAGATCTATCACATATCTTCTGCAAGCATTAGGTCATTTACCTTCTGCCAAGACATATGACTCACTACCCAAATTCTCAGATCTAACACTTAGGTCTTTTCCCTCTAATGTTCCCTCCCCAAAATGAAGAACAAATAACTACATAAATACAAGAGGCAACCAACAGGTCGGCCTAAAAGATCCACAAGAACCTAGCATTGGAGAAACCAATGACCCATATTTAGGTCCACACAATCCCCAATGGGAGATCCATCATTAATTCTGCGATCCAAATTAAATGCGCAAGTCGGCCTTGAGATATAATAAATAAAACCAAGTCGGTGAGAAAGGTCACTGAGCAATAGAGACCAGTCGATGAAATAGAACCGAGCCAACATCAACTGGTCGGTGAAGCCACCGATCCAACCAAACCCACTCGATGAAACAACCGAGCAGACATCACAAACACCAAGACTGTTCGGTGGAATCAAGTCACCAACAGTAACCGATTCACCGAGAAACACCATCGAGCTCAGTCACCGAGTCGACCAACTACTAATCAATAGGAAACTGAACAACCTAGTACTCAACTGAGGACTCCTCTAATCTACCAAACTCCAAAAAGAAAACATATTTTTGGTTTGATACAGGATTGCCAAGAATCCTAGGATGCTCCTGCATCATATTTGCTCCAACATGTGAGTAATTCTCTCTCTCCTTTAGCCTATGTGTCCCTTATGTGGATCCTATGTGGATGCCACATAGATGCCACCTCATCCAAGCTTCTCCTCTCTCTCCAAAAATATATAAATAGAGGCCTTCTCCTCTCACATTTCATCTCTCATTCTTGCATTGTTACTATGCTAATTTAGTTCTAGAGTTCATAAGTTAGTTTCATGCTTTCTATCTTAGTTTCATGCTTAAATCATTTGCAGATCACATGCTAGGATAACTTGGTGAATGAATCTAGTTTCTAATCTTGCATTTGCATATCATTCTTAGCATTAAGATCATCTTCTTTGAGGAAGATTTGAGACTAGTTCTTCATACTAGTTCTTGAACTCATTCATCTCATTTGCATTCATCTTCTTCACCAAATCACTTGAGGTTCCATCCATTTGTGTTTGAGAGAGGACATCCACATCTAATCTTTTGAGAAAATCAAACAACTTAAATAGGGTGCTTACTTGTTTTGTGCTTAATATGATGTTATGAGTATTTATTGTTGCTTTCATGCTTATTTCATGTTTTGAATCTCTTCATGTGCTAACCCACTAATGTTTGCATGTTTAAGCTTGATGCTAACAGATTATGAATATTTCCTCATACACAACTTGTTTGACACTTTTAGGCTGAATTTTGGAGGAAAATATCTACGTAACATCTTGATCTAAGATTCAAAGCCTCGGCTAATGAAGACACCCTTGAGACTAGGGCGCCTATATCCATAGTTTTACACTTTTAGCCCCAAATTTAAGTTACAAGTTCTTGTCTCCCTATTCCAAATTTGTAGTTATATGTTTGCTTCTACTTTTGCATTTGTCTATGTAAGTTAAATTTGTTAATTTCCTATCATTTTACCTAGATCTTGCATAATCACAATCATAATTACATCCAATCAAATCAAATCAAAAGAGGATCAAATAACAATAGTGCATACAATTCTCATTGAGGATTGAAGTTGGGCCTATTTGGTTTCTCCTCTCAGTAAAAGAATAAATAAAAAATAAATAATATCTTCATTTATGTTTCTAGACTAAGAATCACATTTCCACCATTTCAAAGATTATTGGACTCAAATGGTAAAAGATTGAATAGTGATTCAAAAATGAATAAGATTATCTAGTTACAAATATTAATACATTATTAATTTAATAAAAAATTAAATTATCTCATAGTGGACCATCAACAATCAAATCAATTTGATTTTTAAGATTGTTTCACCCATCCACAATAGTAGATTAGTTTATCCTCATCCCAATTGACCTCATGCCCCTCTTTACTAAATTCATCTCATAATATTCTTTATCAATGAGGATAGTGCATAGATTTTGTTCTTCGTAGAGTAAATGTTGGACCTACATAGTTTTTCATCAATGAAAATATATTTGAAATAGGGAGATGTACCACATATAAAAGGATGAAATGGGTAAAAATAATTTGTCAATGGAATCCTCTCTGACTTCCCATAATTGCACATTGAACATGCCTACAATTGTCCCCACCTCTCACTACCACTAGTTTTCTTTCTTTTTTTCTTTTTTTCAAGAGAAATTTTTTTAACACTCCAAAGTAACTTGATTTATTATTTAATAATTAATGATTGTAATACACTTACAAAGTCTAATCCTTCATAAGTTTATCACGAACAAGAGATCTAAAGCAATTCTAGTAGCATAATATTACCTACAAAATTCGCTTAGTAACCTCCCTCTCAAGCACCCCAATAAATAGGAGAAGCATAATACATGAAACCATAAAATGGTATTTAGGAAAGAATGAACCAACACACCCAAATAAACCAATGCCTGAATCCCAAGATGACTCCAGAAACTAAAAATAACATATTCCTTCCATTTTCCGTAAACTTGTCATAATCTACTTACCAACTTATGTGCTCCATTTTGACTCTATTATATCCATTAAAAGATATGTCATATCATAAACTATTTTGTGATATGGTTGACAAGTGTAACCCTTTACAACTGTCTTGTGTGTCACATATACTCTTAGATTTTAATGTGGGAGGCTCATCTTTGAGAGACCATATTTTTTTATTTGGGAAGCTAATTGATACAACTATTTTAAAAATTAAAATGCTCAAAGAGGTCTACATCCTTGTCACCAAAGAACCAATTACAAACCATAAAAAAACATTTAAGGCAAAAAATGACCTCTATAGTCATAACATTGCAATTTGTGTTCTTAATAGGAGGGTGCAAGATTGAGACACCTTTCCTAACACAATTTTTAATCAATGATGACATAGTTGATTTTGTAAACCCTAGTAGCATTGACATACCTTTGGACCTTACTTCGCCTTCTAGAAACAATCTTAGCTATCTTTATTTGGGACAAACCTTTGTCCTATAGTGTCCAAGAGGTGAATATATAGATGGTGTAGACCCCTCTACAAATTTTGTTGTAAAAATGACAAAATTGACCCCTATTTGATTATGTTTTGTCTAGATATATCATAGATCAAGGAAGAATTTTAGAGTGTTTCAAAGGACCTTTTGCACAATGTGTCAAGAGGGTAAACAAATGCTCAAATGGATTATGTGGTTGTCTAGTTCATCCATACCACTTCCACACGCTAATGAATCACCAATCAAAACTCTTGTTTATCCTATGTGGACACACATACACACATGCGCGCGCGCACGCGCACACACACACACACACACACACACAAACCCACCCACCCACATAAATGCACACATGTGTGGGCGCGCGCCCACACACACACTTTTACACACGCACACACACATGAATAATAGTAAGAAACATTTTCAAGACATTCCCAAAACATCCTTAATCTAAATATATGTCTAAAAACTAATCAATACATATTATATATATTAAAATGCTATTTACGAATATGATATATTCTATACATATAAAATTCTATTTATAATTATATTAAAATTCAAATGAAAATAAAAGAAAACAATACCTCTAACTTTTTAAAAAGACTTCACTTAATTCATTTTATGATGGTGAAATTCTCCTAAAGTCTCTAAACCATACCATCTTGAAAGATTCTTAATTTACCTCACATGGGCCCGTGACACATAAACGTCCCTCTCTTAGAATAGAACCCAATGTACCCAATGTGAGGACATGGTACAAGTATGACCTTTCGTGAAAAAGTAGCTATTATGTATCCACATTGACAAGCTTGACAAGCTTATATGTGGTGTTGGTAACTTCATCCATTCAAATATTTTTTTCAATATTTTAAATTGAAAAAGAATGTATGGAAAATTAATGTAAGCTTATATGTGTTGTTGGATGCAAGACATGTTTTGGTTGTGTAATAATTGTTTATATATACTTGTGTATTATGTGTCCACATTGACAAGCTTATATGTGGTGTTAGTAACTTCATAAATGAAAATATATTTTAAATTTAAAAATAATGTTAACTTTTTCTGGTTGTGTAATAATTGTTAATATAAGACTTTTTTAGTTGTGTAATAATTGTTAATATATACTTTTGAATTATAGTACATTATTAGTTCCTGCCGTGGCAGGATATTATAGCATTCATTGCAATGCTACTGTTTTGATTAATTGTCCAATTAGAACATTGTATTTTTCAACACCTTTTTCATTGATATAGTTTTAATATATTTTGACTTTTGTATATTGTAATAGAAATTATTTATTTCTAAGTCGTATGTGAGGCTTTTTCCTTTTTGTAAGAGATATTTTCATTTTAGTTGTCCAATCATAACATTTTATTTTTGGACAACTTTTTACATTTGTATAGTTTTAATATATTTTGAATATTCTATAATTATTTTTTTGCTACTATTGTTTATAATATGTTTATTGCAACTAATTAATTATATTATATATTAATATTAACTTAATAGTATAATATTAATATAATTTTTTATATATTATATTGATATAATATATT
>MU227775.1:1598195-1608257 GCA_018584345.1 Thuja plicata
GTTGCATATTTCTTTCCGTATTTTTATTGGTGAAGTTGCAGTTGTGTTATTTTTCGATATTCAGCTGTAAATTTATTTTCAGCAGTTAAATAATCTTTATGAGATAGGAGATTAATAATCAATGACTGCAATAGGAATTTTCACAGAATGGTTGTCAAGGAATCATAAAATATAATCGGCTAAAAATATTATGAGTTATTCTCATTTACTAAAATAAACACTAAACACAATTTCGTACATAATTCATCATTAAAAACATATTTTAATAATGAATAGGAATCATAAAATTATGATCTAAAATATTAAAATATTATGTGATTACGACTCAAAATATTCTCATTCACTATTATAATTCTTGTGAATTGATAATGAAGGTATGTCCTATATGAATTATGTCTTTTTAAAAGACAAAAAAATATTGATTACAAAGTAAGTCTAACAGTCTTGAAAAACTGCCCCAAAATCTAATCACAACTACTTTAAAATAAAGTCTACCAGTCTTTAAAAGAATAGTATCCATTGACTACATATTTCAAGAGAATTTAATTTTCTCTACAACTTGATAAAAAGCTGCTAAAGTATTCCTCCAAATATATCTATCAACTATATATAACAAGACAATTTAATTTTCTCTGCAACTTTAATAAAAAGCTGCTAAAGTAATCTTCCAAATATATCTATCAACTATATATAACAAGAGAACTTAATTTTCTCTCTGCAACTTTGATGAATAGCTGCTAAAGCAATCCTCCAATTTAGTGTATTTGATATCAGGATAGAGTTGGCATGCCTCTTCATCCTCATCACCTTCAATTGAAAAATTATTCTGACATCCCTTGATAAATATATCATGAGTTAAGGCTGCAACTATGCTTGCTGGCATCACATTTGCTGAAACAAAAAAGTCATAGCCAATCCATTCAATTTAATTCAATGAAAATCATTCAGAGATGGAAATCAAGAAAAAACTAGAAAATGAAAACCATTCAGAGATGGAAATCAAGAAAAAACTAGAAAATGAAAACCATTCAGAGATGGAAAACAAGAAAAAACTAAGGGGCAATTATGACCTCTTGCACACTTCAATAAGTCTTCTTCACTGATAACAGCCATTGGCAACTTCTTGCCCAGTTGCTTCTGCCACATGACTGCTAATTCATTCATTGTTAAGAAGTTATCTGCAGGCCTGAAGTGAAGATTCTTATTCAGAGTTCTGGGGTCTTCTATTGCCCTCATTGTATAAGATCCGATATCTCTTCCAGACATAAAATATGCTGTTTATACAGTGCAAATTAATCATTTATGAAAAAAATTGTTAATTGAATCATCAAATTCAGCAGAATGAAGGTAATCTTTGACATATGAAAAAAATTGTTAATTGAAACATCAAAAATTAGTAGACTGAATATAATCTTTATATCAAATTTGACAGAATGAATACAGTCCTTATACTTTAAGTATTGATGTTATGAATTCAGTAAAAATTGTAAATTGTTGAATTTGGTAGAATGAATACAACCTTATACCTTTAATATTGCCATCACCATAGATGTGGATCTTATCTGTTGGTGGGAACATCTTAGAAGGATGGGTATGATAGTGATAAGGCCACCCAGCTATAGAATTGCAGCAAATGTATGTGTAACCAATCTTGGCTTCCTCTGTGGCTCTTCTTATTCTTCTCTTGGTTTCATAAAAACTCAAAGCAGGTTCAACTGGTTCAGCTCTATCAACGTCATGTCCAAATTCAGATGGCAGAAACCTCTAAATTGCATCCAATGTTAAGAAAGATTAGTTGTTATAACAATATTGAAGATTGAAGGGTATTCATACTATCAAAACTAATCCTACACTTACATTTTAACCTCTTTCTTTTACTTTTTGCAGTGCAATCAGCTGTTAATGAAACCAACTTCCAAAACATTTTCAATTCTAAACTTCAAACAGAACAAAGAGCTACACAATATTTCATACTGTGACAAAGCCCTCTTTTACTAACTGCCAAAACATTTCCTAATCTAAAAATCAAATAGAAAAAAGAGCTACATGATATCTCATAGTTTAACAGAGCCCTCTTTCTTTTATTTGTTGCAGTGTCATCAGATATTAATGCAACTGATTGCCAATACATTTTCAATTCTAAAATTCAAACAAAACAAAGAGCTACCAAATATTTCATACTGTGATAGAGCCCTCTTTCTTTTATCTTTTGTAGTGTCATCAGATGTTAATGAAACTAATTGCCAAAACATTTTCAATTCTAAAATTCAAACAAAACAAAGAGCTACATAATATTTCATACTTTGACAGTGCCCACTTCCTTGATTGCATCAATTATCTTCAACTGCTCCATGATTTGGCCCCCTCCCAAGACAGAAATCACAACATCCACTCCTTGAATTGCTCTGACAAGTGATTCATGGTCCTCCAGAGACCCCTGTTTTTGAAAATCATCACAGATTTAAGCTCATGACATCAAATTTTTTTCAAAAAGACATTTGCCACAATGATATGTTAAAACCTTACAGCTATGATGTGAATTCCAGAAGACCTTAAATTGTCAAGTACTTCAACCCTGGCAGGATCCTGTAGAGATGAAGGTCTAACAAAAGCAACTGTTGGGTGGGCAGACTCTGAACTTGCCATGGCAATGAAATGACCCATGAAACCAGTCGCTCCAAATATCAAAACCCTGCCTTTTCCCTGCATACCAACATCCCTAATATTGCCATCCATGGTGACAGAGCACTCTGTTGCAGAAGGCTATCAAAAGCTTGAAAATAGGCATTAATCTTAAACCCTGTGAGTTGGGTTAATAAAAATGGACGGGGTCCCAGCTGTGAGGAGGGTTACTACCAGAATACCCTTAATCAAATGGAATATTTATTAATTGATTTGACAGCATTTCAGCTATTGCCAGGACGTCGTCTTCAGATCTAACAAATGTCATCCTTTTTGGCTATAGCTTTTGTTGGGAACATGCGAAGGAATAATAAGAATTACCATTTCACTATTCTAAAATTCGATTTTTTTAATTCTTAGATAATCTTCTTTTTTTTTTTTTTTTTTTTTTCTCTTTTTCCTTTTTTTTTTTTGGGTGGGTTAGTAAAAATGGTAAATAGGTATATCATGAAATTGGTTACAAATCTAGTTCAAAGAGTATTGGTAGGAAAGAACCAAGCAAAGAAAACCTATGGTCTTGCTCCAAAACATAAAAAACAAGTCACATGGACCACAGAAGAATTCAAAGTTGAAACCAAACCAATTATTATTCCACAATGATACAAAAAAATACCCCCCTACCCACAACCCAAAAATAAAAAATCAAGAACCCACAGGCCCTATGGGCATTACAAATAAATTGTCCCAAGAATCTCAAATAAACCAAAGGATGGCCTTCCACAAACTCTCCAGGTAGCCGTTCGCAGTCAGAAGTAGAGAAGGTGCCTCCATATCCTCACATCTACATACAAAACAATTCTACCTATGGCAATGATCGTCGTAAGTAGCACTGATATAACATGAAGGAATAAACATATATGCAAGTCTTCCAAACAACGAAGGGAAAGCCCACCCACAAATCTATCTAGGAACAAAATAAACAAGTAGTACAAAAAGATCCCAGGAAACTATATGAAAAACCCAAGAAAAAAATAACAAAATAAATAAGGTTGCTCCATATCTCTCAAGTGGCATGAAGATTGAAGTCCATAGTGAAGTAGCACGCAAAATACAATCCCAGAAAAAGAAGTCTGATCATATAGGGACATTAATGAGCATGACGGCTGAAACATAGAATTCGTGTTAATTAAAAATCCCCGAGTATGTGAATTGAGGTCACAACCAATAGTGATCACTATTGTAAAAATGTAACCAGATGCATCTAATGAGTAAGTCCAAATGCTACAAAGGATCATGAATATCTCCCAATAACAACATAATAACTTGGTTCTAAAAAGCTCTTGACCTTTATAATTAATGACCCAAATCACAGGTAAGATCTGATCATGGTTGCCCCACACAGACAACTTACCTCCCAAAATATCTAATCGATAGAACTTTTGGCCTGGCTGAATTATTTCAAATGTGAAAGAGAATTCACATCCACTTCCTGTAGCAGAAATGGATCATCAATAGCCTTATTTGCCAAAAAATTAACAACCATGTTTGCTTATCTGAAACGATGTTTAAGCTCAAAGGATTGAAAGGATGCTAACTGTTTGAGGACCAAATCCAGTCTGTATCTTAGTTTCCAGGAGGAAGTCTTTCTTGAAGAGACTATGTTATAGGTCACCATTGAGTCCCCCTCAATTATGATACTAGATATCTTCATGAAGATTGCAATAGAAAGACCAAAGAGAAGAGCTTCCAACTCTGCTACATTGTTGGAATCGGAGGGCAACTTTTTACAAGATGCTCTAACAATGTTCCCCTCAGAGTTTCTAAAGACAATCCCTGCTCCGAAAATGCCTGTATTTCCCCTATAGGCACCATCATAATTAAGTTTCAGAAAATCGAAAGGAGGAGCATACCAAATAGCTGTCAGATGGGATGAGGAAGAAGGGGTAGAAGGTCGACAACCATTCCGCGAAAGGCACTGGAGAAGAGGCCAATTATCATGAATGAAGAAATCCCACTTAGTAATTTTTTTTTTGTCTTTATCAATTTAACATGGTAAGTAAGCATCACTTCTGATATCGAATTTTCTATTTTGCCAATGACCTGTATCCTTGAAATAGGTTTACCTCTAAAAACTCTTTCATTTCTTTCAAGCCACATATTCCAGATAACTATAGAGGGGATCACCTCCCAAAGAGGTGCAAGTGTAGAGGATTTGTATAAAAGAGGCCATGCTTTGAAGTGATCACAAAGATTAGGACCAATGGTTGTTGATCACCCCAACCTATGAATAAGCCAATACCAACAATCCATAGCAAAGGGGCAGTGAAGGAATAGATGATAAGAAGTTTCCATAAAATATCCACATAAGGTACAAGGAAAAACAACAGTAATTCCCAATCTATCAAGCCTAGCCCCAATGAGGACCCTATCCTGGATGGCCAACCAAGCAAAGGCCCCGACCTTAGGGAGACACATGGATCCCCATAAAAGTCTTACGGGCCAAGAGTCAGAAGATTGGTGATGAAAATTTGAGTCATAATTGGCCTTAACCGTATATTGCCCAGAAGGGAAACCTAATCAAATAAGTTCATCCTCAAGAGGAGAGAATAAGATAAGTCTAGAACTAAGTTCCTTCTAGAGCTCTGCAGGCAAGTTTGATAAGTCATTTAGGCTAGAAAGATCTTTCCAAGCTGTCAGATCATCCTGAATATCTAAATAATGACAAACCCGATCACCCCAAATCTGTTTAAGATAAGCATCTAAAGGGTGCCACTCCCAAATCTGAGACAAATGTATGTGCCCATTCCACGAGTCCTCCCAGAACCACACTTTTGACCCATCATGTATCAACCAAGAGAGGAGGGGTAGTATAAGGTCTCGACAAGAAACCATAAAATTCCACATGTCAGAACCCCCGAGGCAAGACTAGAGTTGTGAAAATTATTTCCCTAACCTCTGAGTCAAGGTATTTTGATTTCACTAATTTGGCCCATTTAGAATCCGGGTTTTGGTATAATTTCCAAAGCAATTGGGCACCCAATACTTTATTCTGTAAATGTAGGTCCCTTACTCCTGCACCCTTGATGGATTTAGGAGTACAAACCTTACTCCAGGCCAGGAGGGGTAGTTTTTTCTTCTCAGTAACATTGTCAGCCCAGAGAAGATGGACTAGAGTTCTTCAATTGAACACTTGGGCATATTCAAGACCGACATAAGATAAATGGGAATGACATTTAAGACAGATTTGATCAACTGTAGCTTACCAGATAAGGTCAACCATTTATGCTTCCATGAAAGAATCCGTTGAGAAAGTGTAGAGATAACCTTATCCCAGAAGTGATGTTTTTTTGAACTAGAATAGAAGGGGACTCCAAGATATTGGCAAGGGAATTCTCCCAGAGAGAAGCCCCAAATGTTATTAAGACTATGTTGAACTAAAGGAGAAGCATTTAGGAAAAAGATTTTTGATTTCGCTGGATTTATTAAGTGACCAGATGCCATGGAATAATCATCCAAGATTTGTTTGATAACTTGGGATTCCATAATAGTGGCTTATCCGAATAAAAGGGTGTCATCCACCAAAAGATTATTTGTATATGATTCATTACCATCATTAAAAGAAATACCTTTCCAAATCCCTATCTGTCAACACATAGGATCAGATCATAACATATTGCATATCACATAGGAAGCAACTACACAGATAATCCTAAAATATCTATAAATTTTAGGATTAAGGATCAACTGTAGCTCTAAGGATGAATAGGAAAGGGGAAAGCGAATCCCCCTACTGAATGCCTCTAGAAGAAGAGAAAAAACCTCTAGGGGATCCATTAATGATAATCGAGAATGAAGGAGAAGATATACAAGCTTGGATCCATTTTACCCAATTTTTATGAAAGTCTAGTCTAGTAAGAACCATGAGAAGGAAGTCCCAGTCAACCCGATTGTATGATTTCATCATATCTAGCTTAAGCACCATAACATATTTGTTATGTAGTCAGATGGAATGCAGAATTTCATGAGCCATAATAGCACCCTCTGGAGTTTCTCTACCGGGCATGAAGCCCCCTTGCTCTTCAGAAATGATATTAGAAAGAATCTTGACTAACCTCACAGAAATAGCTTTGGTAAAAATTTTGTACAGAGAATTACAAAGAGAAATAGGGAGGAAATCTAAAAATGATTGAGGATTATCTATTTTTGGAATGAGAGAAATCCAAGTATGATTAAGCTCTTTAAGCATGGTTTTATGAATCCTATCTTCCTCTAATGCAAGTAAAATATCATTTCCCATAAAATCCCAACATTTTTGAAAGAAAACCATGGTGAATCCATTGGGGCCCGGAGCCTTGTTTGGAGCCATGAAAAAACAATTTCTTTTATCTCATTCAATGTAAAGGGGGCCATAAGCATAGTATTGTCTGCCTAAGATATACAATGTGGGATAGAGTCTAGGAAGGAATGAGAGCATTGAACCTGCTGCTTAGTTAACAAATTTGAGAAAAAGGAAATACCTTCAACAACAATATCACTTTCATCTTCTAGTTTCCCACTAGAGGATTCAATGTAAACAATTTTATTCTTAAGACGTTTAAGCTTAGTTGAAGCATGAAAAAACTTCGTGTTCCTATCTCCATCTACAAGCCAATTTTATTGAGATTTATGTTTCTAGTAAATTTCTTCTCTAAGAATTAATTCCTCCAGAGCACATCTAAGTTCCTTATCTAATGCAAAAGTGTGGACATCCATGCCATTTCAAATAATAAAGTCATTAACTACGGCCAGTTCTGACTGTAATCTAGATTTCTCCTGAAAAATGTTCTTAAAGGTATTAATGTTCCAATCTTTGATCTTGATTTTTAGCAACTGCAATTTTTTGACCAGTCTAAATATTCAGGTTCCTTTTATAAAAGGAGATTTTAGCCACCACTATTTCAGTAGAGGAATAAAACTATGATCCCAGAACCACATTGGTTTAATCTTGAAGGTGCCTTTTTGATGAGAAGAAGATTTAGATAAATACAACATAATCAGGAAATGATCAGAACCAGAAATAGGAAGAATGAGAGAATGGTAGTCGGTATGTGCAAGAAGATGAGGGGCCAAAAAGTGGAGATGTGAAAAAAATCTACTTTTCACTCATCCAAAAGCGCATGAAAATGTTTGTTGACTTTTTAGTAGGCCTGGGTGTCAGTACACGTAGGAAAACCTGCCACCAAAGCACAAGCCTAATCGGGTACCTGATTTTTTTAGGTACCTGATATTTTTGCGTACCTGATATTTTTGGGTACCCAAAACCTGTGGCATAAATCAAAATGTGAGAGTCATTTTCCTTATTTCTCTCACTACCCGTGGATTGAAAAATGGCTAGGTTTATCCTATACACGATATTTTTGGGTACCAGATTTCTCCAACAACGAATTCGACTTTGCGGTATATATGGTAAGTGAATTCTTGATATATTTTGATGTATTTCTTTCATTTTGTTGTTAAATGATTTTTTTTTGGTTGAAATAGGGTTTTGTATTGATTTTTTATTTAATCAGGCATGACTGACAACAATGAAGAAAATAACCCTCTCCCACCAAATAACGATCCCCAAAATAATCCAGAACCGCTTCAAAACCCTCGATCTTTAGAGGATTTGATACAAGACAATTTGAACACTATACAGGGCTTCCAAAACACATATCAAAATATACCTACATTAGGTCCCATGCTTTCCACCCTAAATACTATTGTTCAAAATATTGACACACTTACACGACAACGTAATGCTTCTCTTCATTGGCGTGACGATATGCATGCCCAATTTGATTACGGGCTTGACCATGATGGGATTGCAACCCTTAATATAACTAAAGATGATATATCCTCCCTTTTTGTGAATCCTAAAACTGGATTAAAAGTTGACCCCAAAAAGCCCAAATTTTCAATTAAATGGTGCACAAACGATGCAATGCGTAGACACTTTCGGGATCGCTTTTGGATGGTTTTTGATAAACCACCCCACAACAATTTGGAGGTCCCTTTCTATTTTATAAAAAAATTGTATTTTGAGTTTGTGCTTGGTCACAATGTAAATTATTGGAGCATGAGGCCCAACATGGGCGTAGGCGGAGAAGCTCCTCAAACTAGGCCATTTACCCAGTGCAAAAAAGCCACTACCTTTGTCCCCCCCACTGATGTCTCACCCCCTCCTCCAGTGCAGCATCCTGATATCATTGCAGAGGCTGCCTCACAGAGTATTAGGGCCATTCACACGTTGAGTGATCAGTTGATTGCCCAGACTAGGTCATTGTTGCCTCCTGGTGTGGATGATGCTGGTGCATCGCCATCTGGTAGCAGTTCACATGTTTGCGTTCCCCATACTTGCATTATGTGCAATAATTTGTGCCTTGGACTGCTTACTGATGCTTATACATATCAATATGTTATTGATGAGGAGGATATAAGAGACGTAGCTATAGAGGCTGCAACACCTCATGGAGCATCTGTGTCTCATGAGAGTGACGAGGAGGGGCATGCAAAACCATGTACTCCTGTTGATACAGTAAGAGTAAACATTATAAATAAATTTATCACATCACCTATTTAATTTAAAAATAATTTATTTATCTAGATTAGTTTTAATGACTCCATGCACTTTTGTATATTTATTTGGTCCATTTATGTTTAGTCGATGACAAAGGAGGAGTTGAGACAGGTGGATGACTCCATAATTTTGGCCATTTCATTTGGTCTTGACACCTATACGATATATTGTAAATTATGTACCCATTAGTTTTTTTATATCATTTGGTGTACATGCTTAAATCTCTATCAATTAGAGCAATTAAAATAATACATTTACTAATATATTTTCATCTTATTGTACTCTTGCAGGTATCAGCTGATGTCAATGAGGGGCACAAGGGGGTTCCTTCTTCATGTGTCAACAAAGGAAAGGTAATTAAGTGTTTAAGATTACTTATGCATGAATATGTATGTCACTTGTGTATAGTAATAAGTATTTTACATGCACTTTATTATATAGGGTGTGGCTCTTGACGATATCCCAACACAGGTTCGAGAGCCTAGGCTAACATGCATCTCAATTCAGAGTGATAGCCTGATTGTACATAGATTTATATATTATTATTTATATTTTGTAATTAGGGTTGTTATGATGAAGTACATTTATATATTATTGACTATCTTTTTGACTCTCATAGGTTACTCCCAGTGTGAGGGAGGGCCCACGAGAATATTTCATATCTTTGTTAACCCAACCCACTAGTTTAGAGGAGAGATTAGCGGACGTAAGTTTCAATTTTAGTTCAATCAATTTGTAATTTTATTACGCTATCATCCTATTTTGTAAATTTATTACTCTATGTTGCACCTTGGGCCCCTGCACCACTCTACTAATCTCATTATTGCAAATATATATTTATA
>MU227775.1:1608446-1633951 GCA_018584345.1 Thuja plicata
TATGTTGCACCTTGGGCCCCTGCACCACTCTACTAATCTCATTATTGCAAATATATATTTATAGGTCGAAGTTGGTATTGGTGGCATTGTCCCTTCGCTACCAAGGGCTTATGTTAGGACACCTGATTGTGGTAGGCGACCAAGAGGCCAGGTATAAATGTTTGTATTCAGTTATAATTTATAATTAAATTAGTGTTTGAATTATGAATTATATACATGTACAAATCTTTTAATTTTAGTTCAATCAATTTTTAATTTTATTACGCTATCATCCTATTTTGTAAATTTATTACTCTATGTTGCACCTTGGGCCCCTGCACCACTCTACTAATCTCATTATTGCAAATATATATTTATAGGTCGAAGTTGGTATTGATGGCATTGTGCCTTCGCTACCAAGGGCTTATGTTAGGACACCTGATCATGGTAGGCGACCAAGAGGCCAGGTACATATGTTTGTATTCAGTTATAATTTATAATTAAATTAGAGTTTGAATTATGAATTATATACATGTACAAATCATATAAACAAAGCAATCAAACTTGGGTTTGAACTCTTTTTTGATGCAGGATCAATCAGAGCCAAATATTTCTTCAAAGAGGCTACATTTTGATGATCCCCCTATGACATATGATGTAGTTTTAGTTGTGGTTATTTAGAGATGCCACTTGGCACATTTTGAGATGACATATATGCCACATTGTACACCTTGAAACATTGATTTTGTAGACATTTTGAAATGGCATGTGCCATATTTGTATATGGATATACTTTTGATACTTTTGATACTTTCTATATATAGAACATTTTCATTTTTATATCATATTTGTGTCATCTTTTGTATACACATGTATTATTCATATTTATGGAATTGAATGGTGAAGTTATATCTTGACTATGATTATGATTGTTACATCTTGAAGTTATATTTTGAAGTTATATTTGATTATCATTATGATTTAAATTATATCTTGTTGAAGTTATATGTTAAATTGGTTGAATTTTTTATAATAGATGAAATAAATTATCTAGATCACTCAAATTCTCCTTTATTTTGTACAATACCCAAATCCTTCCTTCAATAATGCATCAAATTCTAGACCCAACCCACTTCAATAGACCTATCAATGGTCAAATACATCATACTTTGGCCCACTATACTCCACATATTAAGTTTATTCTACCAACTTCATTCCCGTTCATTCAAACATGCTTCATGTTCCATGATTATCTACATTTTCCCAAATAGATTCTCTGACCCAAATACTTGATCCTCACTATAAATGTTGATTCTAAACCCTCTAAGGGACTTAACATACTTGGTTTATCCTATCTTCAAATTCCCAAGCACTTCTCTTCCATATTTTTATTCCAAAATCCAAATTGTCCTTTCTCCTTGACATAATATAATAGATTCAATCATAAAAAGTTTCGCTCCTTTGGCCAAAAATCCTACTGCAATAACCAAGCCTCAAATTGTAACCCTTATTTCATACTTCAAACAGTAAACCCAACAACTTCACCAAATCAATGCCCCCTGCAAAATACACTTCTTTCCCGCATTTATGAAGTTAATCCAATATGACACACGTTAGAGATCCATCACCAAGCAACATCATTAACAAAAAGGGGATGGATCATGTTATTTCATTCTCTTAAACACTAGGGAGATACTTTCAACTGACCCTCACTGCAAGTTTTGGCATCAACTGAGATTGCCTTGCAAAATTTAAACGAAGTCAAATCGCCCAAAACTGAGAGAGATTGTTGTAGCCCTTGGCAACATGATCCCGTAGCCCTTGATGGTTTGTCAATACCTCTTACGAGGTCTGAGATACAAGCCTTGGAAGATCGCTTCCCAATCGTGCTTAGTGCACCTTGGGGACACTTGGGTCGAGCGTGGTCGCGAGTGTTCTAGTGACTCCATGGGAAGAACGGGGTTGTCACTGGCGTTTACCTAGCCAACTAGAGTTGATGGAGTAGATGGTTCGATGCCAGGATGGACAGTTTTAAAGATACACTATGGAGCTACTTTCAACTGACCCTCAGTGCAAGTGTTGGCATCAACTGAGATTGCCTTTCCAAATTCAAATGAAGTCAAATCACCCAAAATTGAGAGAGATTGTTGTAGACCTCGGCAACATGATCCCATATCTCCTGATGGTTTGTCGATACCTCTCACGAGGTTTGAGATACGAGCCTTGGAAGATCGCTGCCCAATCATGCTTAGTACACCTTGGGAACACTTGGGTCAAGCATGGTTGAGAGCGTTCTAGTGACTCTATGGGTAGAATGGGATTGTCCCTGGCATTTACCCGACCAACCAGAGCTAATGGAGCAGACAGTTTGATGCTAGGATGGACGGTTTGAAAGATACACTATAGAGCTACTTTCAACTGACCCTCACTACAAGTCTTGGCATTGTCTGAGACTGGCTTTCCAAATTCAAACAAAGTCAAATCGCCCAAAAATGAGAGAGATTTTTGTAGACCTAGGCAACACGATCTCATAGACCCTAATGGTTTGTTGATACCTCTCAGGAGGTCCGAGATACGAGCCTTGGAAGATTGATGCCCAATCATTCTTAGTGCACCTTGGGGACACTTGGGTTGAGCGTGGTCACGAGCGTTCCAGTGACTTCGTGGGCGAAATGGGTTTTCACTGGCATTTACTCGGCCAAGTGGAGCCAATGGAGTAGATAGTTTGATGCCAGGATGAATAGTTTGAAAGATACACTACAGAGGTACTTTCAATTGACTCTCACTGCAAGTTTTGGCATCGACTGAGATTGCCTTGCCAAATTCAAATGAAGTCAAGTCACCCAAAACTGAGAGAGATTATTGTAGACCTGGGAAACACGATCCCATATCCCCTGATGGTTTGGCGATACCTCTCACGAGGTTAGAGATACGAGCCTTGGAAGATCGCTTCCTAATCATGCTTAGTGCACCTTGGGGACACTTGGGTCGAGTGTGGATGTGAGCATTCTAGTGACTCCATGGGTGGAATAGGGTTGTCATTGATGTTTCCTTGGCCAACCAGAGCTGATGGAGCAGACAGTTTGATGCCAGGACAGACAGTTTGAAAGATACACTATAGAGCTACTTTCAACTAACCCTCACTGTATAGTGAATCCTCTATATCTATCATGTATGTATCCATCTGCACTTATGATGCAGAGGCTTGGAGAACTCCACAAATTGGACAACAAGACTCCACACCTTTGTAAAATAATCCCAAGTTCTCACCATGTACCCAAGGGATTCCACTTGCTCCAAGAGGTCAAATGATTTCCAAATGACACACGGTTAACCACAAGACTTCCTAGGGTCTCAACAAACCCCAAACAACTTGTCTTGATAGGTTACAAGTGCATAATGAAATCATTCCAGAAGATCATGTTAGAATAATATTGTACAAGTCACAATGGCATCATTCCATGAGAATCAAAGTGTTGTCATTCATGGAATGATCAATTTCATTGAAAAAAGACCAAACTGTCAAGTAAAATCTGTGACTTTCAAAGACCAGTCAACACCTATTAATTAAATCTAATTCAAATGAACTTTTAGAGCATCAAATATTGTTTGAAATGATGAAAATAATATCCTTAAATAATTAGAAACAACAATTAAACTTGTAAGAATTTAAACCATGCAAATGACATAAGTAAATAATGAAAACTTATGAGTTTTCATTGCCTATTTTTGAGAAAATCTATACTTAGCTCCCTTGTTGGCACTATTGGCCACCCATACATGATTTTGGTCCTAAGTCCTTATCAGGACTTCTAGGACATTTAACTTTTAAATCAAGTTGATTGTTACAAATTGTCATTATAGGCTTCAAAAGATCCCAATTAACCTTTAAGGATTCTTTTTTCCTATCTCTGATTGGATCCAAGGTGAACCTAGGTGTCTTCATAGGTGCTCCCGCACCAAGTTACAATCCACATACAAAACCAAGTTTATTGACTCAAAAATAGAATCTAAGAAAGGTAAAATTAATGTATTGAATTTAATCTTAACAAACTTAGAAAACCTTGCACTGAGTTAACTTATTACCTAGTCAAGTGTTCCTGAAGGGTCATCTCTTTGCTTCAGGGTCTCCAATAGAGCTTCATGATCAACAATACTAATAGTCCAAAGTTCTTTTGTCTTTGGTCTTCCTTGATGCTTTGACAACTTGACATTTGTTTCTATAACTGTGTGTTAATTATTGCAACACGACACTTCAATAGATCATTATATTAGTAGAAAAGCATAAAAAGAAAGGGTTTGAAGCTAAATACTAAAATCAATTTATTGCTTCCTATCTAGGAGGATTTTGAAGAATGCCATAATCCTGCCCTCAAATTATGCACAAATCACTGACATATACAACCTAAAAATGGAAGATTTGAATCAAAACTAATCTAAATGCTCACTAAACATGCATATTAGTTCTAAAAAGTGTGATAATATCAATGCATAATATCAAAACTACAATGCAATATGGATTTTCAATTAATCTAAATAGCATAACAATGCTTTCAATCTAAAAATTAAGGGCCATTTGAGCTTAAAAACTCATTCTATTTATAGAAGAAATGAGGAGAGAGAGGGGGGACAAGGTCATTAATGGAGGTGTAAAAACCATTAATGAGGTGTAAGAGGTATTAATGAGGCATGGTGGAAGGCATATGAATTAAACAAGCATTTAAGAGGCATGGTGAGGGGTGTAAGTCCAAGCTTGAGAAGGTGGACTTAGAGGGAGTCAAAATTGAGAAAGTTGACTTTCTCAAGTGAGTTGGATTCCTAATCACAGGATTAGGAATGTGACATCATTAGGAAGTGGGTTAGGATAGGATTAAGATTAGGATTAGACTTAGCATGGAGGGAATAGGTTGGGATGGGTTTGAACCTAGGGTTAAGGTAGTTGAGATAGGTTAGGCTAGGGTCAAGGGGAATATTAATGAAATGAATTATAATTAATATATTCATTCAAAAATAGGAAAATTAATTATTTAAGCTTTTTATTGCTTTAGATAATTAATGAGGACTATAGCCAATTAATTAGATTAATTTAGGCTAGAAGATAGGGTTTTGCAAGTGATTAGATATAATTAGGATTTATTTAATTCCTTTTAAATTAATTACCTTAGCTAGGTATTGATTTGAATTGATTTGAAGTAAAATTTATTTGATTTGATTGGCTAAGATGATTAATAAAATTTAGTGATTAGATCACTTAGGAGATTAAATTTGATTTGAATGAATTATGCCAGCCGATTAAAGAGTTGTCTGGACATAATTGGGGGTATGATCACACTTAGGGAAAATAGGGTCTATGGTCAGAGCAAACCAAATCTAGGTGGTTACATTTTCCCCTCTTTGAATAGATGTGCGAGCAACGCATTGATTCAAAGAAAGTTTTTGATGTTGACTTCAGAAAGATTGAAAATTTCGCTCATGATCAAACAAAATATTTGATGAGATTAGTCTTGCACTTGATTGAGCGAAACTGATAGAATTGACTTTGAACTTGGTTGTCGTACAAAGGTCAATAAAAGATTTTTAAAGATACCAATCCTGAACTTGGTTGTCGTCCAAAGATTGATAATACTGATTCTGAAATTGGTTGTTGTCCAAAAGTCAGTATGAAGCTGCTAAGAACTTAGTAAGAATATTTTAAAAATGAGGAAACACAAGATATCTAGCTTATGAGAACCAAATCTTTCTATCCAACAGTTTTGACTTAGTCAAGGAAACTATCACGCCCCTAGTTGTTTGATAATGAAGTCATTTTTAATACTGTTTAGAACAAGAATTTGATTGATGATGGTGTGATCATGCCCCCTCGGGAACAAAAACAAAGGAAAAAGAATAAAATCCCTCTATTGAAAGAACGTATCACTTGCAGGGAACAATTAGGTCAAGAAAGAATGAAATAGAAGAAATGAAGAAATGAAGGTGTGTTTTAAGAGTACACACACAGACACCAAGTTAATTATGTGAAAATGTGAGTGGTGAGATTGATAAAATGATGTCGAACCAAGATTTTTGATGAAATGTGCAATTTGGCGGATTTTCAGAATAGATGGAGCAATTTTGCATTTTCAGGAGCTGTTGCAAAATTTTTACTGTACTACATAAAATGCCTTAGGTACCTTCGATTTGGTTCCCGATTGATCAAAAAGAGAATATAAATGGAGTTTCAGTTGCCTGGGAGGAGTTTTGGAACCCCTAAATAGCCCAAAAGACCAATATATATCTCAAAAATCACCATTTTACTATTCATTTTCACTTTTACCCATAGTAAATTCTAGAGCTCTGCAGAGAAGATGGTGGTCCCATGCAGAAACATCATTTTGAGCTCAGCCATCGACATCAATGCCCGACCGACTATGCACCTCTGGTAAGTACTCGTAAAACTACCTCATGAATTTGGTATTTTTCATTTTCATGCTTTCTGGTAGTTGTTATAGCCTGTTTAATTTTGGGCTGGGTCGAATTCAGGATTCTGGATCACACCCTGTCAAACCTATGTCGCATCCAATTTTTTCCATATCGCATCCTGTTGTCCCAGATTTTTGCATCACATCCAGTATTTCCTGGATCATATCCGGTTTGCCCCATTTTGACTTAGTTTAGAAAATGAAATGAGGGTTATGTTGTACCCTATATTTGAGGATCATACCCCATTTTTGGGGTCGCATCTGGGATTTCTGGGATCGAACCCAACATTCTCCATCGCATCTTGTGTTTCCAGGATCACATACGGTAAAGAGATCGTACCCTATATATCCAGGATCGCATCTCATTTTGAGATTCAGAATTTTTGTCAATTGTGACCTGTCTTCTTTTTGTAGACCTTGAATCACTTAGCTGGTTATGTTTCTACATTTTTGTCATAGATGAAATACTGATTTATCTTTGTTAATTTCCACCTTTGTAAAATAGGTCGATTTTGAGGTAGTAAAATTTCGAGGGACATATCCAAGGCATGTGCTTGCCTTGGCCGGATTGCTGCCAGATGATGAGCGGGAGGTAGTGGTCTGTGTAGGATTACAATCACTGATTGGTTTACCCGATATTGGGGTAATTGAAGGGTTTTTGACTACTCTTGTTGAGAGATGGCACTTAGAGCACAACACCTTCCATATCCCGATCGAGGAGATGACAATCACACCTGAGGATGTGTGGCGTATACTGTGAGTTCCAGTTATGGGATGCGAGGTGCATTTTGAGGCGACTTCTGCCATTGCCATTGGTGCATCTCATCATTTCTTCCAGGATAATACTATTGATCAGAGATACATTTCATGTGATTATATGTGCGATCACTATGATCGTCTATCTATATACTTGGTGGGATTGATTGGTGGCATCCTAATACCAGATAGAGGACAACATGGATTCCTTTTAGGATGGGTGGATATGCTTGAGTAGATGGTCATCTCTAGACAAAGATTTGCATGGGGTAACTGTATTCTAACCCACATGCATCGGGAGATCCATGAGATTATTTATGAGTATACCTGGAGCATGACTTCAGGGATCTTGATTTTGCAGATCTGGGCCTGGGAGCACATCCCAGTGACACGACCCATTGTAGACAGGCAGTGAGTACCTGAACAATATTATGTATATATGTACGCAGGTTTGATTCAGTAGCCCCATCTGGGCAAGGTAGAGTTCTGGCGGCGTCTTTTTGATGATATGACAGAGGTAGTATGGCAGCTGTATTTGGATTGTGAGGAGTGGACCTCTGATGGTAGACAGGTTCCATTTGTCTTCCAGAGTAGGTACCTAATTGAACATACCAGATACGTCATAGAGCATTTTGTATATACCCGTGTATTGAGATAGTTTGGTCATCGATAGGGTAGGAGCCAGGATGTGATAGTATATGCTCAGATTCATGACGAGGCACCATTGTGGGGCACCTAGCTGAGATATGAGACTACTCGTTAGGAGATTAGAGATATGGTCAGAGTTAATTGGGATCTTTGGCTTGATGTCACAGATGTAGGCTATTCGGATGGATAAGAAACAGAGATGCTTCAGTATCCATTTCCACAGTTTACAGTTCTGGAGGAGGCCATTCCTCATATAAAGGACCCTATAGATTATGATTCTGATGATCACCCTACCAGAGGTAGAGAAGGAGCACAGAGAGATAGGAGTGTTGGGGGAGGGTGAGATGGAGGTAGATATGGTAGACAAGATGGTAGGCACCCTCCTCCAGATGATGGGGATGATGGTGGAGATGACAGGGGAGGTGGTGCTGTGGGTGGTATGGGAGAGGTGGCTAGTGGCATCGGAGAGGGTCAGTGTACCCGCTTTAGATTTGTTTCTCCCAGGATGGATCCAGGGCCTTTACTTATAGGGGAGCAGTAGAGACAACAGAGACAACAGGGACAACAATAGCAGCCACAGGATAGATCACAGGATAGGCCATCAGGGTAGGATTTTGGCAGGGATGTAGATCCCTTACCTTAGTGTGAGCAGGAGTGAGAGTAGCTAAGGGCCAGGATTACTACATTGGAGGCCAGGGTAACTGTAACAGATGCTAGGATCACTGTAGCAGATGCCTTTCTTGTTGATAGAGATAGACAGCTAGAGAGGCTCAGAGCAGAGAGAGATATACAGGCTCGGACTGCAGTGCATCAGGCATAGAGAGCGACCTACTATTATGCCTTGTATCATGCTACAGTACCAGAGGGATAGAGAGTGGTATCATTTTCATGGTTGGCACAACAGTTAGAGGGGGCCATGCCGCCTCCAGCAATTCCATTTGTACCACCTCCTCCTCCTCCAGATCAGGGAGAGGGGGGAGTCAGAGTTGATGTTGTATCTTGCCACATATTTTTGAGATTATATTGTATATTTGGATCCTTCTGAGATCATTCTTTTGTATGATGACACTTTATACATATATATCTGATTCTTCCTGTCATGCTAAAACTTTGATACTCTTTGTGTAGACTTGTGCCATATTTTTGATCTGTACCACGATTTGATATATATCTGATGCAACTGTTTCTGATCCTGACATGTTTCATGAGTTCTCTTATCTTTGCACCTATGATTAGTTTTATCTTGGTCTTATGATGAGTTAGATTTGTAGATGATGACATCATTTATGCATTCTTGAATTTATTACTGATATAAATATGTTTCAAACGATACTATGTAAATATGTAAATGTATGTTTTTGAGTTTTTCATTATGAAAGTAAAATGTATGGATGCACTTAGGATTTAGAAATAAAATGCTATGCATAAATGCTTTATTTTTTTGTATTTTTCATTTATCTCATTTTATGAATGCAAAATGTATGCTATGGATGTGCAACGAAATGAATATCAATAATATTGAATTGATGTAATTAACTTGGATTTTTAGAAGAAAATTGAAATCATTTTGAGCTCAAAGTCCTTATTCTTTTGTTTCTTTCAAAAAGGAATCATGCAATCTCTAAATTCAGCTATATGCAGACTCTTTAGGACTTTTCACTGATTTGCAGATATTGTATCTTTTTTATCATCATTGGGCTCTTGTTGGAACAGATACCACCTGATAGTACAACAATCACTAATACCCACTTATATTATGAAAGTATGAATACTATTTTTATTGGATGAAATGTCAAAAATAGACTTAGGCATTAAGGCATAGAAGCCAAGATAAAAAAATAGTCACCTTCCTTTTACTATATCAGAATCTGTGTAAGGTAAGATATTGGACCCGTAATGACCTTGAAAATTCATATCCTTGGGTACATTATGCTTCGTATACCTTAGTGAGAATATGAGCTTAGAAAACAGACAAGGAAATTGTTTCAACCTCACCGTAGTTTACACATAACAAAGATCGAGATATATGTGGCTATCCACTCATGGTGGCAGCTCTTACCATAAACATCTAAGTTAGGTGAAATTTATAGGATCATTCAGAACAATTACCACACACAGAAAACCAAGAAAATGTTATTCCCCTTGTCCTTGCGACTCTTTGTCTTTGTGCAAACATCATGGAGTAACTCAGAAGACATAACAACCATGAATTGAGAATTACTCAAAGAAAACTCATAACTGCTTATATGCCCATAGTTAAAGCATCATCAGAATATAAAAGAGTCATAATCAAACCAAGATCAAACTATGTTTAGGTAGTATTGAGAAATACTATTGATTCATTTTTCAAGTACAATAGAGATTCATCAATCAAAATGTTGAATTCAAGCAATATGGTTCCCATATATGTGTATAACTTTGTTCCTGTTTGCAATCCAATGTAGTGTTTAGGAATACCTTTTACATGAGTGTAGTGTTTATGCTATCATTGTTTCATGAAAGTGACAACTTGGTGCAAGCATCGAGAAGCATTGTGTCACAAGACAAACCATCCTATGATGACCTAGCAGACTCAACCTAACATGCGAGCAAAGATGCCCCCAATGTGGAATGACTTGTTCATTAAAATAGAAATGTAGACAATTCCCAAGCAAGGATAGGATATTTGTAAGGAAACAAAGTCAACTCTTAGCACAGGTGTTATCGTGAAGGCCTAGTATCAACAATTCATTAATAGATAGAGCGTAGAATACAAGTAGCACTTGATTGCCAGGTTTTCACCACTTGGCAAAACTTTTCATTCTTTTTGCTACCAAGATGCCTGTTTTACCAGATTTTCATCAAGGCACTGTTCTTTTTTTTTTTTTCAATTCTTTTGCTATTTTTTCTATTTTTGAATGTTTTCAGAGTATCAAGGCGCCTGTTTGCCAGGTTTTCACCAAGGATACCTTTTTCTTCAGGACTTTTTTCACTATTTTTAGATTTCTTCAGGATCAATTTTCTGATGTTTTTGGCATTTTCTAAGATTTTCACTGTACAGGATCTGCTAGCCAGACATCAAGCATAGAACCACTTTAAATGTAGAGTATTGATTGGATCTAAAAGGACATCTCCCTCAGGTGTAGCGAGCTGATAGGCTCCAGTCCCAAAAGTAGTAGTGATAACATAAGGTCCCAACCAATTAGGTTCAAACTTTCCTTTTTGTTCCCAGTTAGGATGGTTCTTAGGATTCTCCTTTAGGATGAGATCCCCCACTTGAAATTGTCATGGTTTGACCTTTTTATTGTACCCCTTGGACATTCATGCTTGGTACACTTTTAGATGATCAAACCCCTGTTGCCTATGCTCATCAAGTAATTCTAAAGAATTCACCCTATCGATGTGGTATTGCTCATCAGTAACAAGACCTTGTAAAGATATCCGCAAAGATGGGATTTCAACCTCAATAGGTAGTACCACTTCAATGCCATATACTAGGGAAAATGGCATGGCTCCATTTGGTGTTCTGATGCTTGTTCTGTAGGCCCATAGTGCCAGATTTAGTTGTAAATGCCATTCTCTGCCCGATTTACTCACAGTTCTATGTAGGATCTTGAGAATATTATTGTTAGATGCCTCAGCCTATCAATTACCTTGAGGATAATAGATTGATGAGCAATGTTGAGTGATGTGGAACTGTTCACAAAGGTCATTAATGTCTTGGTTTTTAAATTGATCCCCATTGTCTATCACAATTGAAGAGGGTATCCCATATCTACAGATAATATAGTTCAAGATGAACATAGCCACCTATTTTCTAGTGGCTTTGATTAGCTGCATGACTTTGACCCACTTCATGAAATACTCAGTGGCCGTAATGATGAACTTGTGTCCATTTGAAGAATTAGGATATATTTGTCCAACCAAGTCAAAGGCCCATTGCTGAAATGGCCAATGTGTTATGAAAGGTATAAGTTCTCTGGTAGGATCATGGATGAGATTTCCATGTGTTTGACATTTATGACATGTTTTAGAAAATTGAATAGCATCTTTTTCCATTGTAGGCCAGTAATAGCCTACTCTGAGCAGTTTCTTTGCTAGTGAAAAGTCGTTTGAATGTGATCCACATACACCTTTGTGGACTTCTTTTAATGCGCAATCTGACTCTTCGTGTTCTAAACATCTAAGAAGTGTACTTTTGAGACCTCGTCTATATAAGTTATTAGTTATGAGAACATAATGTGATGCTGTCCTAATCAAGGCATACTTTTCATTTTTGGATAGATCATTGGGAAGAGTTTGGTAAGTTAGGTAAGCAATGATTTTAGCATACCGAGATTAGTCTTGGGTGTTCAAAGCGCAAATTACTTGGTATTGAGGGGTATCAAAGGTTGGATAGGGTAATTATTCCACCAAGAAGTCATAGAGGAATTGATGTTCCTCCAGTTGTAACATGGATGCCAGTGTAGCCATAGCATCCGCAACTTTATTCTCTATTCTGGGGATCTGCTAGAATGTGATGAAGACAAACTACTTCTTTAGGTCATCTAATAGTTGCTTTTAGGACATCAAATTCTCATCTTTTGTCTGATAATCTCCATTGACTTGACTGATAATGAGCTGGGAGTCACCATACATGTGTAACTCTACAATCTTCCATTCCATGACAAGTTTAAGACCGTTTACCAATGCTTCATATTCAGAAATCTTATTGGTGCATGAAAACATCAATTTGTAGGACTTGGGTATCCTGCAACCTTGAGGAGTTATGAATAGAACCCCCACTCTAGAGCCTTGTTGCGTGAAAGAACCATCAAAGTACATCTTCCACAGATACTCAGTTAAATGCATAATTGTCTCATCAGGGAACTCAATTCTTAAAGGTTTGTCATCTTGGAGTGGTGAATAAGCTAATTGATCTGTGAGGACTTGTCCTTTAATAGACCTCCTGTCCACATATTCAATGTCAAATTCACTTAGAATGGGGACCCACTTTGCTAGACGTCCTGTCAATGCTATTTTTCTCAGGAGGTATTTCAAAGGATCTATCTTTGCAATGCGCCTTACTGTATGTGATAGCATGTAATGTCTCAATTTTTGTGCTACAAAGACAACCACTAAGCATTATTTCTCAATAATGTTGTAATTGAGTTCATAGGAGACTAGTGTTCTACTAATGTATATTTCTCTTTCTTTCTTAGTTTCATCCTCTTGTGCTAACAATACTCCTAGTGATGTGGTTATAGATGAAATATATAGGAGTAATGGCTTTCCATGAATGGGTACAATAAGAATAGGAGGATTAGATAGGTATTCTTTTAATTCTCTGAAGTTGGCTTCACAATGTTCATCCCTGTTGAAGGTGACCCCTTTATGTAGTAATTTGGTAAAGGGTTGTGCTCTGTCGGCAAGTTGTGACATGAACCTTCTAATTGATTGGAGTCTCCCTTGTAATTTTCTCATTTGACTAATGTTGTGTGGAGGAGTCATCTCTAGTATAGCCTTGACTTTTCCAAGGTCTACCTCAATTCCTTTCGCTGAAACAATAAATCCTAAGAGCTTTCCCGATTAGACCCCAAAGGCACATTTCTTTGGATTGAGCCTGAGTTGAAATTTCTCCATACGATCCAATATTTTTTTGCAAGTCAGTGATATGAGTGCTTCTTTCCTTTGATTTAGCTAAGGTATCATCCACGTAATCCTCCATGTTTTTATGCATCATATCATGGAATATAGTGGTCATTTCTCTTTGATATGTAGCACCTGCATTCTTTAGCCCAAATGGCATAACATTCCAGAAAAAGGTGACCCATGCGCATGTAAATGTAGTCTTCTCTTGATCTTCAGGAGAAATTTTAATTTGATTATAGCTTGAGAACCCATCTATTAGTGAGTACATTTGGTAGCCTATTGTGAGGTCTATGATCATATCAATATTAGGTAGTGGGAAGTCATCCTTAGGACATGCCTTGTTTAAGTCTCTAAAGCCTGTACAGATCCTGATAGATTTATCAGATTTAGACACTAGGACCACATTAGAGATCCATCCTACGTAAGCAATGCCTCTGATGAATCCAAATTTTAACAATTTATCTAGCTTTACTTTTACTAGTAATGCAACATGAGGATGCATTTTTCTTAGTTTTTGTTTTACAGGTTTAATCTCAAGAGCTATAGATAAATGGTGTATTATTAATTCAGGATCCAGCCCAGACATATCTGTGTAAGACCATGTAAAGTTGATCTTTTTCTCTTTTAGGAATTCAGTGAACTGTGTCACCTCCTCATCTGACAAAGATTGTGCTAGGTGAACTACTTGAGGATCTTCAGCTGTGCCCAAGTTAACTGGCTACATTGGTTCTATTAGAACTAAAGACCTTCTTGAAAGTGTTCAGGGATGATATTAAGAATCTCATCCTTTGGTGCCTTTGAGAGGTTTTCACCATCAGATACATATTTTGTTTTTACTATTTTAGGATCTGACACTGCCACAACATGGTTTTCACCGTTAGTTCTCTTTTTCTTTTTATTTTTCAATTTTTGACTGAGAAACTTGATATCCTCCTGTGACATGTTCACACTCCTTGCATTGGTGGAAGAAGGGTAAGGTTCATAGGCATTTAGATAGCAAGCCAAAGTGTAGTCATTGGGGAAGTCGAGGATAGGAGTAGGATCCGTATTAGTCCAATCAATTAGATCTGGGTTTATTAAATTCAAGGAGTTAGATCTTGGGAAGGAAAAAATCACATTAGCATCAAGACTATTAACTGACATGACATGTTCGGTTAGGTTAATCTCTTCAATGTTTAGATCAATAAGAGTTAGATCATCATTATCAAAGTCGTTGTTAGTTATATGTGGACCAAACTCTAGTGACTCATCAGTGGAACTTTTGTCTTCATCTCTCTATAAAAGGAGGCTCCTTGCTTGTCGCCTCTAAATTTCTTCTAGACCTAGGAGAACACCAGTCTCTTCATCAATGATTGGGGGAAGGAACTCCTCCTCTGCTTCAGGAATATCAAAACTATTAGGAGCGGTGTTAGAATTTTCTTTGTGTACTGATGGAGCTACAAACATATGAATTACATCAATTTAAATATCCTTAGTGGAAACAAATAGCTCATCCCACTCATAATCATGTGAGTCAGTTACTTCATCATCAGACTTGTTTAAGAATTCAACAATAGTTACCTGGTGTACCCTATTAGCCACTTGTAGATCAAAGTGTGGTAAATCAAGGACATGTGAAACTGTGACTAACTGCCCCCAGTTAGGATGTAAATCTTGTGGTCGAGGTGTGTCTTCAGTAGTTGTTTCTATTAATGGTATCTCTAGATCATCTTCTGTAGTAGGTGGTAACAAAGGGATATGAGTGTCTTGTGGTACCTCAAAGCTTGGGTATATAAAACTCACCTTGATATTTAGGATTCTCCATACCAACATGTAATAATCTTTCATAAGACCATGGTTCCTATTCTATTTCTTTTGTTTCATCACTCCCTTTTTCAGAACCTGGACTATCTCTTGAAGCAGGGCCTTCATATTTAGTATTGAAACCTAACCCTGTTTTATCTTTGGTATTCCAGAATTCTATGTGTACCGGTTCAATAAGTCCTATTCCTTTGTCACCTAAAGGTCCTTTTCCTTTATATCCTATTTGTTTGAGGAGATCATATCCTTTCCCATACTTCTCTGGGGATATTTCCACATGTTTTACCTCAAATTCCGTCGGTTCTCCCTTGTAAAGCCATGCCAAGACTGCCTGTTCTTTTGTGTTATCTAAAGAAGATGTGGATGCCTTAACCATGCCAGTTTCTTTGTGGATTTCTGGCATTTGAGATGTAGCAGGTGTGAAGGATGAGGAAGGTTTTCAATAAGATCTTGGTGATATTGGAAGTTCTTTCAATGACGAGGTCATGTCCAACTTATATTCTCCCATACCTGTTTCTTGAAGTTTTAATGTCTTTCCAAAAATTTTCATCACCATGTCTTTGGTAGTCTCAGGAGAAATCTCATCCATAGCTTCCTTGTTATGTAGAACCATACTACCTGCCTTGATATTGTTGCAATTATAATTGGCATCTGCAGGAATCGTCACTTCCACCCCATTATGTGGGAACTTGATGTATTGGTGGAAGGTAGATGGCACAACTTGCATTTCATGGATCCAAGGTCTCCCTAACATTATGTTGTAAGCCAGGGGTAGATCCAGAACCTGACATATGACATTCCTTTCAACCGGCCTGACTCTAAGGGGTAGAACAATAAGACCTTTAGAGGATCTTTCTTCCTCATCATAAGCTTTGATAGTGATTTTTCTTCTAGAGTCAATGGTCTATTCTGAGAGACCCATCTTCCTAATTAGATTAAGGGTACAAATATTCAATCCTGCACCTCCATCTATCAATACACATCTAACACAAGATTTATGAATGAGGAATTCAATATGAAGGGGTTGGTTATGTGGATGGGTCAATGATTTATCATCCTCTTCAGAAAATGAGAGATAATGTGGTGCTGAGATGTGATTAAATATTGCTTGGAATTTGTCCACATCAAGGTTCTTTGGCATGTTTACGGCATGCAGGGTTTGTTCAAGAATTTCCCTATGTACTATGGAGATTTTAAGCAACTCAAAAATGGAAATTTTAGCAGAGGTTCATTACAATTAATCCACCAGGTTGTACTTTATTCTAGGAGTAGTAACTGTTTTATTTTCTGCTATCGGTTTAGGGATAGTGATAATGGGTATTTTGGAAGTTGTTGTTGGTTTTGAGGAGGAATTGGGTCCTTTGATCGTGACTTGTGCTTGACTTTGGGTTACCGCATTGGATTGTGAAGAGGTGCTTTGAACACCTTTGATAGTAACCACATTAATTAATTCAATTTTAATGTCTAGCATGTTAATCACATTATCATTTTTAGAGTAGGCGTAGTTCACCTCATTTCCTTTTCCTTTAGATGCTTCCCCTTTCTTGGAGTTAGGGAACGACTTGTTAAATGTTATATGATCTTCATTAGTGGTGTGTCCTTCCACTTTGATCTTTCCTCCTCCAATAAGGTCTTGGATAACATGTTTGAGTTTAAGATAGTTGTTAGTCTTGTGTCCTTTGTTCTTATGAAAGACACAGTAAGAATTGTCATCCCACCACCTTGGTTTGACTTCTGGCTCCCATGGTTTGGAATCTGGGATTGTGAGAACTTTGTTGTCTAATAGTGTCTTCAAAACAGTTTCAAGAGGCTCCCCTAAAGGAGTGAATGTTCTTTGAGGCTTGGAAGTCCATGTCTGACCCCTGTTATTCTCGTTGTTTGCTTTAGGTACGAAGGTTGTTACCTTGGCATCTTTGCTTGCTTGCATGCTATTTGTTAGGTTGAACACCTCAGGTTTAGGACTAAAATTGGAGGCATTTACTACTTCATCATTGGCAACATTTTTGTTTTTCTTCCACCACTTAGGTTTGTTGTTGGGGTTGTTAGATTTTTTCTCACTTTGGAGAGTGATTTCTCCCCTTTTAACCATGAATTCTTTGATACGGATGATATTTTTGATCATTCTATTGAAGCTAGGGGAGTCTTGCATTTGCAATGCGTAGTTCAACTCAAGTACCAAGTTATTAATAAAGATTTACATTTCCTCAGATTCAGGAATAACTCTTGAATACTGTGCAAAGATTTTCTTCCACCTTTGTAGAAAGTGTGTAAAGGATTCGCCAGTATTTTTTTTAGTGTTGCACAGATCCATCATAGTCACATCATGTTGTATATTATAGGAGTAATGTTGGATAAATTGTTGAATTAAATCCTCAATTTTTTTTACCTTAGGTGTAAGTTTCGAGAACCACTCCATGGTATTACCTCCTAGGCTTCCTGGAAAGAGCCTCATGAGGTATGTAGGTTCATGCATGTATTCTATGCTTAGAGCACAGAATTCTCTCATGTGGTCATGTGGATCAGTCTCTCCCATATATTTGTCATATTTCGGTCTTGCCATGTTAGGAAGAAACATAACCATAGTAATACTTTTGTCAAAAGGAAATGGACAAATGGAGTCCAAAGAGTATTTTGTCTTGGGTTTAGCCTTTTCCTATTTGAGAGTCGCAAGCTCTATTTGCATCAAGGTTAGTTGTTTGACGAGAATAGATATAGGAGTTGACACCTCCTTTTCTTTTAGTTGTTCAACATCATAATCCTTAGGTAATTTTATGCCAGTGGATGCTAGATGGAGAATGTATTTCTCTTTATCTTTGCCAATCATCTTTTCCAACATCTTTTGGAATTTCTTTCTCTATTTGAGTTTATTGTATTCTTCTTAGTGATGTCTTCCTCACTTCCTGAATCAAACAAAGGACGGTCAAAGCATGATTCTTCCTCCTCATCGCTATCTTCGTGCTTTTGGTTTTTATCATTATCGTAGTCCTCAAAAGCCTTAGTCCATTCATGAGTGGTTCTTTCCATTTATGGAGAGTCTAAATCGAATAGGGAACCACGAGATGTTTCTCCCTGCTGAAAGTGTAGTGATCTTGGAGGTACTTCCGATTCTTTAGAAGTGTACTTGTTGTGTCTAGTATTAACCATGTATTTAGATCTCAACTTCATCAAAGTTTCCTGATAGTGTCAAGTAGAGTCTCAAATCATTCAAGTGAGTGTGTCTAGGTAGAAGTTTTTTTTGTGTTTTGGTGGAAGTAAATGATTCCAGCCTCCAAGGGTTAGAATGCCCTGACATTGAGCTGGGAACCAAGTTGTTGTGAAAAGAAGATAGACCACATGTATTGAGACTGATTGTGAGAAACTGACATGACATACAAGGTAGACATTTGAAAAAGTGTTTTGACACAACAACAAGGAAACTAAAAAAAACAAAAGGGACAAAATAATTAGCCAAAAGGGTATGCAAATCTACTGAGGTTTTCTGAGAAACTAATCTGCAAGTGCCCACTATCCTACATGTGAGCTCCTAGATGCGAGCCAGGAAATACAGTACGCGAGCTTCTGATGCAACCTTTCACCCTAGATGTGATGAAGTGCTGACCATATACGATGCAGGATACCAGATATGAGCCAGGAAATCCATGATACAACTTTCTGAGGTTCTGTCAGATTTTGTCAGTTTTGTAAGACACGTTTTGGAAGTTTATGAAGTTGTCTTGATCTTGGATTGTGTTCTGGGACTTGTCAGTGTGTGAAAGATACATGTAAATCAAGGATTTAATTTTGTTACTTGTTTTGAAGGTGTTATCTCGTTAATGACTTTCAGACACATGAAGCAAATTTACATTGTTAGGGGAATAGACACATCCTTATGCCCTATTTTCTAGGTAGAGGATGAAAATCCTTGCTCATTGACTTAGATACACACTCAAATGCTAATTAGAATATATCATCACCAAGCATGCAATGGCTCCAGTCATGATGCCATATTAGCTGAATCCAAACGCAAGTGAGGGAATGATATGACGAGTGTCTTGGGGAAATTACTTTTTGTCTTGCACAAGGATTATCACCCTTTTGGAGATGAATCAGGTAGTTTTGTCTATGAAGTTAGTTGTTTATGATTGGGCAATCCATTCGAAACTCTCCCATAGAATTGCACAATGCAAAATTGAGGCGTATAGCCCTATGAGTAGTCAAATACTTGTAGTCTCGCAAACAAGATTCAAGTGGCTCTGCTCTACACATACCCAAGCATGTTCAAGGAATGATGTAAAAATTCTGAGAACAAAACCAACTCCGTCTTTCAAGGCTTTGGCCTACGAGGAAGCAATTATTTATAGTGAGTTGGAAGGGTTGGCGTAAAACTTGTCCTCACTTGGGTTGTTTCTAGGAGATTTTTTCCTCAACCAGAAGGCCCTCTATTGTTTAATAAACATATAAAGGATTGGCGAGCGTAGGATTTCTAGATTTTTGATTCTTCAAAAGAAGAAGAGCATACTCTCCTAGTCCATACCATTTTCTCCCAAAATACTTCAATCAGATGTTTATTCCCTCAAGCTATTTGAGCTTGATTTAGATGTTCCTAATTTATGAAAACATGGTACTTTGAAAGCAAAGTTTGATTTTTCTTTGACCGTAATTTTTAGTGCTTTTCTTGTTCAATTAAAAATCCCAAATTAGACAATGAAGTTCATTTATCCCACAAAAGTTAGGTGACTTGTGTTGTTAAGTTACTTTGCCAAAGAAAATTATACGGTGAAACTTGTTCAATTAATCCCACAAAGTTTAGTGATTTGCCTTGTTCAATTACTTTGCAAAAATGAATTAAACGATGAGTTTGCTTGTCTTGTTCAGTTACTCCATTTTCTTTTCAAGTTTTAGATCAATGTTTGATTTTCTGATTTTCCTCTAAAGGAAAAGAGCATACTTATCTAATCGATTTAACAAATGAGAAGAAAATGTGTTCTTAGTTTGAAAGACAAAAATGAAATGGAGGTTAAGATAAGGGGATAGTGACCTAAAAAACCACAAGTTAGTATTCTTTTTCTTGTTCTTTTAGCTCTGATAGAAATCTGCAAACACAAGTTAGGCTGTTCAAAATATCAAAACCACAACTGGTAAAAAAATGTTAGAGGTTAGGCAATGGAGTATTCAAAGTTTTTAACCAGATACAATCCTAGAAATCTAGGATGCAAGGAAATATACCAGATGCGAGCCTTTGCTACCAGATATGACAAACTACTGACCAGATGCGAGCCTGTACTGAAAATGACTCAGGAAATCCCAGATGTGATCCTAGATTTCTGCGATGCAATGGTGTATCCTGGATGCGAGATTTTAAGACCAGAAATGAGCCTATACTTGAAATCTAGAAAGAAAATTTAGTAAAAAATGAACTTGAAATGAGGTAAAATATGAAATCATGCCCCACGGTGGGCGCCAGAAATGTGTGTGTTAATTAGTGCAACTGTTATCTGCAACACGACACTTCAATAGATCATTATATTAGTAGAAAAACATAAACATAAAGGGTTTGAAGCTAAATACTAAAACTGATCTATTGCTTCCTATCTAGGAGGAGTTTGAAGAATGCCATAGTCATGCCCTCAGATTATGCACAAATTAGTGACATATACAACCTAAGAATAGAATATTTGAATCAAAACTAATCTAAATGCTCACTAAACATGCATATTAGTTCTAAAAAGTGTGATAATATCAATGCATAATATCAAAACTACAATGCAATATAGATTTTCAATTAATCTAAACTACATAACAATGCTTTCAATCTAAAAATTAAGGGCCATTTGAGCTCAAAAAACTCATTCTATTTATAGAAGAAATGAGGAGAGAGAGGGGGGACAAGGGTCATTAATGGAGGTGTAAAAACCATTAATGAGGCACGTAAGAGGCATTAATGAAGCATAGTGGAAGGCATATGCATTAAATGAAAGCATTTAAGAGGCATGGTGAGGAGTGTAAGTCCAAGCTTGAGAAGGTGGACTTAGAGGGAGTCAAACTTGAGAAAGTTGACTTTCTCAAGTGGGTTGGATTCCTAATCACAGGATTAGGAATGTGACATCATTAGGAAGTGGTTATGATAGGATTAAGATTAGGATTAGACTTAGCATGAGGGGAATAGGTTGGGATGGGTTTGAACCCAGGGTTAAGGTGGTTGAGATAGGTTAGGCTAGGGTTAAGGGAAATATTAATGAAATGAATTATAATTAATATATTCATTAAAAAATAGGAAAATTAATTATTTATCTTTTTATTGCTTTAGATAATTAATTAGGACTATAGCCAATTAATTAGATTAATTTAGGCTAGAAGATAGGGTTTTGCAAGTGATTAGATATAATTAGGATTTATTTAATTCCTTTTAAATTAATTACCTTAGCCAGGTATTGATTTGAAATAAAATTTATTTGATTGGCTAAGGTGATTAATAAAATTTAGTGATTAGATCACTTAGGAGATTAAATTTGATTTGAATGAATTATGCCAGCCGATTAAAGAGTTGTCTGGACATAATTGGGGGTATGATCACACTTAGGGAAAATGGGGTCTATGGTCAGAGTAGACCAAATCCAGGTGGTTACAATAACAAGGTGTGAATACATGAGAATAGTTTTGTGCTTCTCATAGTCTTCAAATGTAGTAATTCCATTCTTTCTAATAATGTATATTTGCATCCATGTTCCCGCAACAACAACTGAACCAGCAGGATACATGAACCCATTATCATCTGTCATCAGTTTTGCAAGCTTCTTTTTACCTTGTACACAATGTGCTAACCAATAATCTGACCTCTCATCATTCCCATGCAGTGCAACCAATGCAAAAACATCTCTTGGCTGCAGAAGATCTGAAAGATGGTCATACTCAACCAAAATCTCCATGTCATCATTTCTTATAGAGAGTGTCAAAGATAAAGGAGTTAGATACTGTGGAACGCATGTATCCACCCGCTCAATTGAGTCACAATGATCCCAATCATACTGAAAACACATGGGGCAAAAACCAGCCAACTCTCGTGTCCAAATGGTCCATGTACTACTATCAGATCTTTAGACTGAATGCATTTTTGAAGAGTCTTTCACTGTTTGACAATCCAATCTATCTCCTATAGTTCCTTCCTCAACTAACCAAAGAATATACACACTGTAGAATCAAGAGTCCCCCTGTGACAATGCTAAAGTACACCAATCAACAATAGAACGAGCATCAAGAAGTACAACACCTGAAATCCTCAATTGCTCCTTAACTAGAGCTCTCTTCACACACATACCCGCTCCATCATGCTCCCCTTTCCCATGACCAGACTAAAAAGAAACTCCAAATATGAGGCACACCTCTCTCCACATGCATTCTACACAACCAATAAAACATTCTGGCATTCTTAAATTGTCTGGTGCAATTATCCGACCAAATGAGATGCCTATCCATAGTAATATCATTTTCCTACAATAATTCAAAATAGTTCTCGAAACAATGTTGGACAAACTCTTGAGAGTGAGACCTATCATCGGTCATATAAAAATGGTACTCTCTGATTATCTTCTACTCATATTTTGTGCTATCAGGGGAATGTCTATATGTGATGTGTACAAAAATAGCAACCTAAATGGAATTGTAATATTGAGCTTGAGTCTTGTTTTGGGGATGCAATGTATAGTTCTCCGCAAAGTCTACAATGGATATAATAGTTTGAATGGGGAAAGCATCCTTACACATCCTAAATTTTTGATCCAACCATTGAGACCTCTGAATATGCCTTGCATACTTGTAAAACATATTTTCTTGAAATCTGAAATAAAATCCGCAACATTGTATTCTTTTGCAACTAACTCACATCTGGAGCCTTCACCTCCACTCTTTAATGTATATTTCACTATTTCATATACCTTTTTTTGGATGAGTGTCTTTCCAAAATCAAGTTCCAAACCCTCATGAAACATGTCCTAAACTTGGACAAGTCACCACATTCTAAGTACTTGACATTTAAGAAATCCTTTTTATAAAATAAACAACCATCATCTCTATGACATAAAAATTGACCTAGCAAGTCTCTTGATGATTTGGGAAGACCACTTGCACCACAATCCTCTAGCATTTCATTACTATACAAAGTAGAATGAATGGACCGTAATAATTAATGATGCATTGAAAACTCAACATGATATTTGCAACAACATGTATTCTGAATCTTAAGGGGTACTCAATAAAATGGCTTCATGGATTCAAAAGACCTTTGTGATATTTTTAATGTTGGATGTGTCTCACAAATTTTTTTATACAACATTGTTTGACTTACCTCCATATAATGTTTAGGATGTGGAGTGTGGTCTCGATTTCCAACTTTCAACTTCAAGACAACCTTCACATTTGGTGAAACTCTTGAGTTAGCATGCCGAAATTGCTGAATTTCATCCTTGACAACATCTGTTAGCTTCTTATCAAAACATGGAAGTCTCCCACCATAAGCCCATGTATCAATTTGAATCGGATCATCAAGTCTTTCTCTTCTTACAAGTGCTCTATCCAAATTTTTACGGTCTATATTGAAGTCAACACAAGTTTGTCTCATCAAACGAGCGTTTCTCAACTGATGACTTACCAAGGAGGTTGTAATAACCCCCTGAGAAGCTCTCTTGTCTTTTTATCTGCTAGTCTTTTGAATGCTATTGGGAAAATTGAAAAGATTCTTCACAACGATGGCATTTCTCTCCATTTTCTTTTTTCACACGAATCTTCAATTTCACAAGCACAGGTCTCATCTTTTGCATCTTTAACAATTGCATAAAAATTTGACATTGCTCAACCAGTGTCTTATTTCCAAAAAATTAATCATAAAGTCTTGAAGCCTACAAACTAACGGTTCTATGTGATCTCTTTCCTTCCCAATTATTCATAATGTTCTCCTCAATTTAAATTAACCATTTAGGTGTTCTTGAAAGCCCCAAATTTTAAGTTTGATTATCTTTATTGCAAGGGACTTCATTTCGCATATAATTTGGAGATGTGTAATGTTCATGTGGTTCTTGTGCAATAGTTTCATTCCCCAAGTCTATATTTTCAATCTCCATCTGTACATTTTCATCTTCATTCTATTCATTTTCATTCCCCAAGTCTAAATTTTCATTCTCACATGTTAGGACCCCTAAGAAGACCCCATGACCCCTTTTGAAACATTACAACACTCAATTGTGTCCCAAGGGGTCCTACGACCTGCTAGGACACACTTGAGTGTTCCAATGTGTTGAAAGGGGTCATGGGGTCTTCCTAGGGCTCCTAACACATGAGGTGTACTAGAACCCCTTAGGTCCCTCTTTGACCCCTCGGGACACATTAAAACACTCAAGTGTGTCCCAAGGGGTCATACGACCTATTGGGACACACTTGAGTGTTCCAATGTGTCAAAAGCAATCATGGGGACTTCCCATGACCCCTTTTGAAACATTTGAACACTCAAGTATGTCCCAAGAGATCGTAGGACCCCTTGGACCACAATTGAGTGTTCCAATGTGTTCTCAGGGGTCAAAGAGGGACCTAAGGGGTCCTAGTACACCTTATCATAAGTTAGGACCTCTAGGAAGTCCCCATGACCCCTTTCGACACATTGGAACACTCAAGTGTGTCCCAAGAGGTCGTAGGATACCTTGGGACACAATTGAGTGTTATAATATGTTTTCGGGGGTCAAAGAGGGACCTAAGGGGTCCTAGTACACCTTATCACATGTTAGGACCCCTAGGAAGTCCCCATGACCCCTTTCGACACATTGGAACACTCAAGTGTGTCCTAAGAGGTCGTAGGATCCCTTGGGATAAACTTGAGTGTTCCAATGTGTCCCTGGAGTCAAAGAGGGTCCTAGTACACTTTCTCACGCGTTAGGACCTCTAAGAAAACCCCATGACCCCTTTTGAAACATTCAAACACTCAAGTGTATCCCAATAGGTCGTAGGACCCCTTGAAACACACATGAGTGTTCCAATGTGTCCCTAGGGGTCAAAGAGGGTCATAAGGGGTCCTAGTACACCTTCTCACATGTTAGGACCCTAAGGAAGACCCCATGACCCCTTTCAACATATTAGAACACTCAAGCATGTTCTAAGAGGTCGTAGGACCCCTTGGAACACACTTGAGTGTTATAATGTGTCCCCAAGGGTCATAGAGGGTTCTAAGGGGTCCTAGTACACCTTCTCACATGTTAGGACCCCTAGGAAGTCCCTCTTTGACCCCTAGGGACA
>MU227775.1:1634362-1671502 GCA_018584345.1 Thuja plicata
AAAGAGGGTCATAAGGGGTCCTAATACACCTTCTCATGCGCTAGGACCCCTAGGAAGTCCCCATGACCCCTTTTGACACATTTGAACACTCAAGTGTGTCGCAAGGGTTCGTATGACCCCTTCGAACACACTTAAGTGTTTTAATGTGTTCCCGGGGGTCACAAAGGGACCTAAGGGGTCCTAGTACACCTTCTCATGCGTTAGGACCCCTATAAAGTCCCCATGACCCCTTTCGACACATTTCAACACTCAAATGTGTCCCAAGGGATCGTACAACCCCTTGGTGCACACTTGAGTGTTCTAATGTGTCCCTGAGGGGCAAGGGCTACAGAGGGACCTAAGGGGTCCTAGTACACCTTCTCACGCGTTAGGACCCCTAGGAACCCTCTATGACCCCTTTGGAAACCTTTTGGATGCCTTATATTGGTGTAATTAACCTATATATTAATATGTCCTATATAATATATATTATATATACTATACTATACTTTATTTTATTATATATACAACAACATTTAATATATAATATATAATTCATATCATATTGAATATATATATATTTTACTATATATATTATATCATATTATATATATATATAAGATATTATGTGATATATTGTAAAATATATATTAATATATAATATATAAAATAATATATAATATATGATATATAATGTAATATTTAATATTAATATATATTATATAATATTTAATGTAAAATATATATTATATAATATTTAATATGTAATAGATATTAAATAATATATAATATATATAATATATAATCTAATATATAATTTTTGATATATAATATATCATATGAAGGATGGAGAAATGGGAGGGAAAATTAGGAGGGAGAAAGGGGAGGGAAAATTTAAAAATCAAAATTTTGCCGTCATTTTTGGGTACCCAAAAATATCAGGTACCCAATTAGTTTGGGTACCCAATTAGGCTCGGTATTTCTTTGTACACCAAACCTACATGGTCAACTCTAAAAATGTCACAAAAACGTGTTTTTCTCCTATTTCTCTGAGTTCCAGACTTCGTCCATGTAGCTGACTTTTTTTTTTCACCCATGTTTGATAAAATGAAAATGGTATCTTAAGGAGATTATCAGCTTTCTAAAGATATAATTGCTATAAAAATTTGAATTCGGTAAGTAATTATTAGTTATTTTCTAATTGAGTCACATCTAAAGTGTTGATTTATATACTGACTGAAAAATAGCTATAACTTTCAAACGGTATAACATTTTTTAAATTCAAAAAATGTGTCACATTCTATGCTTCGCCTACTATAAGAGAATTTATTTTTTGAATTTTTTAAAGTTTTCAATGAGTTAAGGTGGTTTGACACAGGAGTTTGTTTTTATTCTGAAAAATGTTGTAGCAAAAAATTCATAATTATTTATTTTTTTTGGAATAAAATTACAAAAAAATATGCGTCACATCTGGGCATGAGTCTAATACCTATATATAAAATCTTAAAAATAAATATTATCATTTGATTATGATTAAGGTGGTTAGACATACACCTACTTCTTATTTTTTCCTGAAATTTTTGTACTGTTGCATTGAAATCTATACTTTTCACAAATCATATTAATATTTTTTCAGAAAAGGCCTAGCATTTTAGAAACTACATTCAATTTCCTACAGATTCTATTCTTACAACTCTTTGATATTAGGTTGATAGCTAGTTCAAATTTTCATGTCAAGTTAACTAACCCTGATTTGCTGATTTTTCATTGCCACTTAAAGGCATAGTTTGACCCCTCATGATCTTGCACACACCCTAGTCTATTTTAGTCTGAAGCCATATGTCAGAAATAAGAAAGCGATCCAGGCGCTCTGCAATACTACAAAAATCCATTCGATGATTCGTCCATGTGAATTTCCCCACCCTGGGAGAGACATCCATTAGATTATTATCATAGGTAAATTTATTAAAGTCCATCATAACCTTAGGAGAAGGAATAATCCCACCACATTTCTCATCATTATTAAGAACAACAATATTAAAGTCCCCTCCCAAGATGATCAATTCCCACTGAATTGTTTGAATAAAATTGCCAAGAAAGGTCCTTAGCTTGGCTTTCTCAACAATTGAAATTGGGCCATAAATATTAAATAACCAGAAAGACAATTTAGTAGAGAAGCTCTCAACCAAAGAGAGCATCTAATATTTTACTAAAGAAATTTGTTCCAAAGAGACCTTAAGTGGATCCCATAAAACCGCAAGACCCCTCGAGGCACCATTAGAGGGGGATGCCCATAAATTACCCAATTTCCAGGCGGTAAACAAATTTATGGCAGCTTCATTAGATAATTTAGTTTCTTGGAGTAAAACAATGTCAGACGTAGAGTTAAATAGTTGGCTCTTGATGAGCCGCCTCTTGTTAGGGGAATTTAGGCCCCTAACATTCCAGGATAGGAATTTCATGGCTCTAGAGGGGAAGTCTCAACTCCCCTCCTATCTTGAGCATTTGTTGATTTTTGGCCTCCAGCATACTTAGGCTGGATATTTCTTTTGGCCTTAGCAGCCTTCATTGTAGGAGGGATAGAAGGCACTTTCTTTTTCCCTTCCATGTGAATAGTTAATGAAGAAGGTAATGTTTTTTGGATCCCGACATTAATCTCGTCCCTGAGTTTAGATTCCCTTGACGGTCTCCCTCTCTTCTTGGTAGATGAAATAGGGGAGAGTTTTGAGGAAGGAGATTGGAAGATGAAACATGATGGTGATTGATCATTTTCTTTAATAATTTCATCTAGAGAAGGAGAGAATGTGTTGTGAACCTCTTGTAAAGATGAATCCACATCTGGAGAAAGAATCACATAAGGGTTTTTGGTCTTAGGGATTTCACCCAAACATATTAATGATGATAAGGAAGTATCGAAACCATCAATGATAGAGTCATCAATCTTCTCATCCAAAATAACATTGGATTGCTTAGCAATATCATCTACCTATGAAACCACTTGAAGAGATGGTTTTATCATAAGTGGATTGTCTTCTAAGCTTTCCATATGAAATTGAGGTTGAATATGTTGTAGATCAACAATAGAATTTGATAAATTAGAGGAAATGGTAAGTGCAGAAGGAAGGGAGGTGGGTAGAGAAAGTGGTTGGTGTGATGGAGGCGAAGGTAAAGATGTAGGGAAATGCGGTGAAGAAGAGAGGGAAAGTGTATGAGATGAACCTCCAACCACAGATAGAATACGAGCAAGGGAGAAGTGAGAGGATACCTTGGTAGAAATAATGGGAGCAATAGTAAGTGCAGAAGAAATGGGGGTGGGTAGAGAGAGTGATAGGAGGGGTGGAGTGGAAGGTAAAGAAGAAGGGAAGGTGGTGAAGATGGGAGGAAAACTCCATGAGATGAAAGAGGAGGTACCTCGAAAGTGAAAGGAGGAGGAACACTGAATGAGAAGGATGTAGTGGGTGAGACCTGCCGAGATGGAGAAGTGGTAGAAGGAACAAGTGAAGAAGGTATAGTGGATGAGATCTGCTGAGGTGGTAAAGTGGCAGAAAGAACAGGGTCAAAGGAGGCATTAACAAGAATATTAAAATTAAATGAGGAAGTTAGTGGAGGAGACGAGGGTTGAAAGGTGGGGGAAAAGGACTGGGAGATCCCATTATAACCATGCAATGATGTTGAAGCCTTACACTTCTTCCCAATTGAATCTAAACTAGACACAGATGCCTCAGGAAATACCATGAATAAGTGTGTATTAAAAATAATCTCAGATTTAGTTAATGGATCCTCCATGATGGACTCTCTATGGACCAAATGGAGAATCAAATTTAAATGATTGAGGCACATTAGTAGAGTTAGATAGAATGACACATATTTTTATGACCATTATACCATCAATCACACATCGATCTGTTCGGACATTCAAATGGTAGATCAGGGAGAGTGAACCAGATAGGAGTAGACTCAAAAATAGTTTGGACCACTTGAAAAAAAGGTTTCCAAGTAGTAAAAAGTAGCACACTATCCTTAATGTTCAGATAAGATTTGGACAAAGCATTCTCTTTATCATCCTCCGAATAAAAAATAACAACAAATGTATCCAGAGATAGAACATGAAAATAAGGAACTCCAATTTTTTTTGCTTTAAAGAGCTTCTGTAATTCAGATAAAATAATGGATTTGCCCCACATTTTAAAGATTACTCCTCTTTTGGTTAAATCATTACCATGCTAGTGATCCACATAATCATCAATAAGAATACGAGGAATTTGGAACCATACCTTGTCCGGCTTGGAAGCAATGTGGGAACTTACATTCGGAAAATCATCCATACGGGAAAATCCATCAAAAGCTGATACCACGAGTGGCGGAGCATTGCTCAAAGCACCTGTTTCATTGACATTCTTTATCGAGGAACCATCGTGAAGGGTCGTATGGGTGCCATTCTCAATACCACCATAGGAGGAAGATGGATCTATACGCATAGGTTGAGCTCTCTGTAAGTTGGGATTAATCCCTGTTTGGCCCCTCCAACCGCGAGCAGACCTATGATTAATAAACCCTAGCTTTTTAGAGACTCGTTTTAAGCGCCTGCGATCCCTACCCATAGTTGGGAGGAACCAGTCAGCCATGGAAATCCCAGAATTTGAAATATCCCACCATTTTCTATTTTTAAAAACCCATTGAGGAACCTTGGATACATGGCCTCTGTGATTTCAAACATCTTGAGATTTTAAGTCTTTAAAATTTTCAGAAGCGGGAGGACGACCAACTGCCATTTCCCTCCATTGTCCATCCTTAAAAACCCACTGTGGACAGTAAAATGGACTGACCTCATTCACTCCATCCAGATCGTCAAAAGGCAGATCCCCCCATCGGGGTTTTACTGCCTCCGAATCCACTATATCCGCTATCATGTTGTAGAAGAGTATGAGCGAGGTAGATTTGAATCACTGTCAACCACCTATTCTCACTGACGCTTAGATCCACCGTTGTAAATATCATAGTTCGCCATTGTTGAAATTGTGACAGGAAATATATTCAAGCACGTAGATCAGAATATTTAATGCTTTCGACTTCCCAAAAATAAACTTCTTTAGTCGTAAAACTGCCACAAATTATTAAGGAGATCGGATGGCTGTCATTAGTGGATGCCCAAATAAAAAGAATCTAGGTTGACGAATTCCATTTCCCGATCGATTGCAATATTAATACCTCTATTCATTATAACAATCCGCACTTGACGAATTCTATTTCCTGGTCGATCGCAATATCAATACCTCGATTCATTGAAACAAGCCGCGATTGATGAATTCCATTTCCAGATTTTGTAGATCGTGCGCGAGGATAAAGATAACAATGCACCTCAAACATGTCTTAATCACAGATCTATTTTTTTTCCTATTCTTAGATAATCTTACTTTTTTGGTTGAGCAGTATTTTATAAGATATAGATGAAATGACTTAAATCTATTGTTTTTAATCTTAGAGGCATTATACAATGACAAGGGGTGAAGTGTAATGGCATTGGGTGTAGAGGAATTGTTTGTTTGTTAATTAGGGTTTTCTATGTTATATTTATATTTATTTTTAAATTATTTTTGAAAAGTAAATTAATTTTTAAAATATTTGTAAGGGTTAGTTTAGTTTAATGTTCTAAATGATAATTTTACTAACAATCATGGAATTGGGTCTTATTTAATATTGGATTCTTCCATAACCCTACTTTTATATGGTTGAACTTTTTTTCACAAGATTAAGTGAAATGACTTAAATCTTTGATTTAAATGACTTAAATGAGAGGCATTTTACAAGGGCACCAAAAGGTGAAGTGTAATGGTGTGTCTATGTTAATAAAACACTTTCCTTTTACCTTAAATTTGACCATCAACATGTCCAAATAATATTATTTAGTAATAAGCACAATCTTTTTTATTTAATGTTGAGAGACATTCTATAATGGGAGGAAGAGGTGAAATGTAATGGGGTGTGTGTGAATAAAAACATTCACTTTTATCTATATTTGGCAATTAGTTACATGTCAACATAATGATATTTAACAATAAACATAATCATTTTAAAATTGATAAAGTAAAAGTTGAGGTTGTTCATTAACATGAAATTGTTATAAAAGAAAATGAAGAGAAAAATATTTATTTTGATGACTAATGAGGATACCACTAGTACACAAACAACAATATATGACTAAATAAACTATTAAAAATTGCATATAAATGACTAATTTTGGTCACGTGACCATTAGTAGTTTATTGTCAGTCATTTATCTCACAACCAAATTTAATTTATGACTAAACTATTTTAGTCATTTATTTGGTCATTGATTTAGTCATTGATTTAATCATGGTAGTGATTTATTTAGTCATTATTTTAGTTATATATTTAGTCCTTAATTTAGTCATCTATCTAGTCCTTAATTTAGGCATATATTTAGTCATATTAGGGCACCATAGAATCAAACGACCATCCTCTTGCTTTTAAAGAAGGTGCTCTTCCATTGAGCTAGTACCTTTAAAGAATCAAGAAACATTGTGTTTGATTCAAGAATAGAGAATTTATTTTTATGCAAAGAAAAGTTAAGATTGCAACTAGGATGTGAAGAATATGTCAAGGAAATTGGAATATGGAAATATCAACAATCTGATTCAAATTTTCAAACTGGTTTTATAGATGAGCTTAAGGATCAAACTTTAGTGATACAATTTGAGGTTGTCAATAATGCTTTGCAACCTTCACAAAAATAGCAAATAGATAAGAAGGAGCCCACCAAGGCCTACAAACTTCTTGCTCACCTTTTAGGCATGCCATTGGAAATAAAAAAATAACACATATCTCAAAACAAGCATCAATATAAAGCATGCCATCAAATCAGAACTAGTATAAAGATAAGAAAATTGAAGAGCTTTTGACTATTGTAGATAGTACCTAGTTAGCAATAAATACAAATTAAGAATCAACTACAAAAGGTTTGAGCTACTATCTTGGAAGCATTGTTTAACACACAAACAAACTAAGATGACACCTACCTTTGATAAGTCATAGTTCTTTGTACAATGTTATAAAATCTCCCCATTTCATGTGTCACCGCCTGATAAATCATAAAATTTGCTCTATGGTGAATGTAGATAAATTGTCCAAATATTCTCCATTAACACCATTATCTTTAAAATTTTGTCTATAACTGCCAAGGCCAATTTCATCTAGCCATACCTCGACATCCTGTATAAGACTTTCAAAAGTCAACTTTTTCTTGTTGGGAAATCTTCCTATGCTTTCCTGAGAATAGTTTTAAAAGAATATAACAGAGATAAAAATCTAAACCACCCAACAAGTTCGTTCACCCTAACTCATATGATAATGTGGAATTGATCCCTACAAATTCAGAAGTAGCTCACATTCATGCAATGTAAGGAAGGATCAACAGGGTATAAGAATATCTAGTCAAATGGAAAACTACACCATAATGCAAATAGATGAGTAACATATCCATTGCTTTATCCATCTATGGAAGTGCTAGATCACAGTGCATGTGCCTTCTATCCTAAAATGATTAATTTGACTCAAAATAAAATTGAGTTCTAATTGCACAATAAATCTTAGGGGAAAAACTCCAATTTCCTTTTTTTATTGTAGTCTCCATGAATGTCAAACTAGGATCTTAAAAAAAAACTATGTCATATATGATATCTATGTATTCTTCTCCAAGAGTCACATACTAGATGTGTGTCATAACTCAGTATGTTTAAGGGTGTTCCGACTGTTTATTTATTATAGTTGTGGTCGGAATCCACAGGCTGACATAGACATCACAAAAGTTGTAATTATATTATTATTGAGATAATAAAATCATATCATTATGTGATAATATAATTATATTATAACTATATTATAATTTGATATATTAATATTAATATAATATAATATAATTATTTAATATGTAATTATATGAATATATATTATTAAGAGGGGCATCCCTTGGTGAAAGGGAACCTCTTGCATATATATTATGAGATGTTTGATCTCATTAGAAACAATAATTTTGAATAAATATATGTGTAGATTAATATATTTTAGGATGCTCAGGGGAGACGATAGATGTTTGTCTTTGGTTGGGAGGGAAATGATTATGCCCATGGTTAAACGAGCCTAAAACCAACATGGTATCAGAGCAGGTTACCGATCTCTAGAGGTGAAAGTGATAGAACGTGTTTAGCAGACAAACAAACCATGGCAGAAATCTGATCAACAATGTTCAGGAAAGACAAATGAGGTCATTTGTTCAAAAATGGAGTAGGCTATCAAGGAAGCAGTAATTCACATTCTAATTTTTCCCAAACTATGTGAATCACGGTGGTGCCTCTAAGAGACTACACAAATGTTAAAAATCCAAAGGGGTGGTCATTCCTTTGTTTTATGGTGTGGATCTCGCAGATGTCAAATATGTGGAGAATCATCTAGTTTATAGAAAGGTTTTCAACACTCATAGAAGAAAGGGTAGAGTGGAAGAGAAAACTATCAATGAGTGGAGTGATGCTCCATTTTAGGTCACTGTTTGAGTGGGTGATTTTAATACAAATATCATCTAGTGGCATAGTATGGACTTGTTGAAGTGACTTTGCAATTAGACTGTAAAGGGAGATAGAGGCAAGATCTATTGCCTTGGGAATTATTCAAGTCTCATTCATAAGTTACAAATACTTGATTGAAGAACTAGTCTGAACACAACCTTGTGAGCAGTAGCAATCCGAGATTGGACATACTCCTCCAAGTAATTGGTGATTGGGTGTATCGGGAATTCTTAAAAGAGTATTGGGATTTCCTAGAGCGACACCTATATTCATAAACCAAACTACTACAACTCTTGCGATGGTTTTCGTGTGGTTCAATAGTAGAAAGAATCCCTCAATGAGATGTCATCCCAAAGAATGAAGTGAAAAGATTGCAGAAAGTGCACAAAAAATGATTTTTGTAGAGAAGATCTCAAAGTCCTCGAGATAGAATGACCAAAGAAGATGAGGTGTATCGGAAGTATTAAAGGCCACACTAAGAATATGGTGGTCAATTTTTTTGGTGATCAAAGGCAGCTTCAGGAGCCATTGTAAGAGGTTCATATGAAGACATTGGTTGTGAATATTTATGCTCATGTTACTGCTATCCAAATCTGATCCATATGGATTATGGTTGTAGTTTTCTCCACAACATAGAATTAGTGCTTTAAGATGATGATTGAGTTTTTATGTTCTTCATCATGGATCTAGAGATTAAATTCACCATTGGTGGTTAAGGAGTTTCCTAGTAACTGCACTGAATTTGTCTATCCCTGTTGCTTGGGTTGAACATGTCCTTATTGACCATTCTGCATTTTTTGTTGAGGAGGTTGAGTGAGGGACTACTGAATGTTAGGGACTAAGTTGAGGCATCTCTCGAAGAGGAGGGATTAACATCCAGAGGGAGTTTTGAAAAAACATTAAAGGAAACCTTGGATGAGGAGGTCAGGAAGTTGGTGCAGGATCTTGAGCTTCAGAGGGAGCTACATTATCATCAAGCCCTTGTTAATGAATTCTTCTCTATGAGAGAGAATTTTGAGGTGTAATCCCTTGTAGCATTCTTCTCTAGGAGAGAATTTTGAGGTATCAACCCTCGTTCCACCCTATGGGAGTAGCCATGGTGGATTCACCCTCTGATATGGTTCATGGTGGATGTCATGTGTGTGATGCCATGACAACACCATGTGAGAGAGTCCGTGCTGATTTTATTGTACTTGTGTGTTTACCCTCTAGATGAGCCATGGTGAATATCATTTTGAGGTGACAACCTCACAATGATGAACACTTGTGCATCTTACTATCATTGTGAGGTGATGATCTCACAATAATGGTTGATATCTCATGAATTAATATCTATGGATAAGCCATAACAGTGGATATCACGTGAGGTGATATTTATGGAAAGCCATAATGGTGGATATTACATGAGGAGATATCTATGTATAAGCCATAATGGTGGATATCACGTGAGGTGAGATTTATGGAAAGCCATAATGGTGGATATTATGTGAGGAGATATCTATGTATAAGCCATAATGCTAGATGTCACATGAGGTGATATTTATGGAAAGTCATAATGGTGGATATTACGTGAGGAGACATCTATGTATAAGCCATAATGGTGAAATCATGCGAGGTGATGTTTATGGAAAGCCATAATGGTGGATATCATGTGAGGTGATATCTATGGATAAGCCATGATAGTTGATATCATTAGAGGTGATATATTTCCACATATGGATGTAGCAATTATGGTCAATCATTACAATCAGGAAGTGTAATTTATAAATAAGTTTTCCTCCCTAGCTAAGGAGTGTTGAAGGTAGCATCAGAAGGGCAAACCTAAAGGCATTTGATCATCTCAAGTGATGCATTGCATCACTTGAGACAATGGTCGATTATCTATTATCGAGAAGGATTCCTCCCTAGCTTAGAGGGAGTGTTGATTTTATTATAGCTATGGTCAGAATCCACAGGCCAACATAGACATCACAAAAGTTGTGATTATATTATTATTGAGATAATATAATTATATTATTATGTGATAATATAATTATATTATAACTATATTATAATTTTATATATTAATATTATATTATATTAATATAATTATTTAATATATAATATTAAGAGAGGCGTCCCTCGGTGAAAGGGCACCTGTTGCATATATATTATGAGATGTGTGATCTCATTAGAAACAATAATTTTGAATAAATATATGTGCGGATTAATATATTTCAGGATGCTCAGGGGAGACTATAGATGTTCGTCTTTGGTTGGGAGGGAAATGATTATGCCCATGGTTAAACGAGCCTAAAACCAACACCAACTACCAGCACAACCCTATATTTACACCAACTTTACATACATTAGGCAGATCGTGAACCAACACAAAAAAACATCTTACAGTTCATAAATTTAATGTGGTAGCAAAAATATCAAGGCTAGAGTTTTAAAGTTCAAGATCTCAACCCCATTCAAGAGAAAACATTTGGCATATCCTATTATGTTGTTCAAAATTATGATGAGCTATGGAAGACAATTGAAACAACATTAAAGTTTCAAACTGAGTAAAAGGATTGCCACAATTGCACCTGTTGTATATTCACTGTGTAAGGAAGCTTCTAAAAATAGAAAGATAAGGTTCTAAAAATAGAAGTAATACAAGTATATATTTAGTATTTACTCTTTATTAATTTACATACGAGACTATACAAGTTACTAAAATAAAATAAAATATAAACACATGATTATGAGTGCCATTTCTATAGATGGTAATACTGCATATGACTATTTCTCACCATTCCTCCCTGCTTGGTTGACGTTAACTCAATTCTATTTTATATGGAGAAATATTTTTGCAAAGGATGACTCACAAAACCACTTGGCTTGTATTGACAAAGTGTCTTTGCATCCAAGCATGTAGTGGTTTGCTTGTTGCAAATGATGTGAGCTACGATGCAAAATCAAAGAGAATAAAAATGCTAAAAACAATTAACCAACAAATTCAGACAATTGTGTATGGCTTGTAATACTTAAATTGTAATGTGATTTTAGTTTTGAAACCCTTGCTTATCCAAATGAAACCAAATACAAGAAACAACTTAGACATAATGACATACTAAGAGTGATATGAATTAGGCCTAAATGTGTTGTCAGATTTCTTGAATTTTTTCATGATGTTGGGCCAAATTAGACACAATAATCTCGCTCTTTTATATTATGTCTTTATCTTTTCCATCACTAGGGCACATCTAGAGCTAGAATAGAAATTGGACCATAAAAAAGTCAATGGATGGAAGCCATAACAAATTTCAAAAGGAGAATGCCTTGTAGATACATGAGAAGTCTGGTTGTAATCATGAAAATGATATAAAAAATTCTCCCATTGCTTATTTTTCTGATGGTAGATGCAGAGAGCCTGGTGTAAGGTGCAATTGACAATATCAGTCTAGGCATCAACATGTGGATATTTGGTAGTGGAGAAAAAAGTTTGGCACCTATGAATCTTCCACAATGATTTCCAAAAATGGCTCAAGGAGGGAGAGTCGAGCTAAGAACCCAAAATTGCTCTCGACATTTATGAAGAAAGTCAACAGCTTTTGAGGCATTAATTGTCTGGCAAAAAGGTATAAAAGTATCATTTTGAAAAGAAAAAAAAGGCACGCCACACACAAAGATAAAGTAATGTTGACACTATGCTGAGGGTATATTGCTTGAAATCCATGGAAATAAATCACCAAATTTACAAGGGTGCCAAAAATGGATGATACAATTCAGTAGAATAGAAGGCTTAAGGTAGCTACAAAGAGAGTACTAACAAATGAGATCATCAATTTTATTTCACTCAAAAGGCCAAGAAAAGGCCAAGAAAAGTAGTGCTAAAAGCTTTGCAAGTCCTTCTGCATGCCATTATATGAGGACAAATGAGCCTCATTCAGTAGATGTTTCACAAATTTGGGTAAGATTTTACAATAAGCCATCTCTCAAACTATAGTCAACGAAATGCATTTAACTATACACTATGGGCTTTTGCAAAGTTTAATGTTTGGACTGAAGCAAAGATTGAAACATTGTCAATGTTTCCACTCATCATAAGCTCCATATCAAATGTTGAAGATGACTCAAACAATCTACAACTTTGTTGAAAATGCACTTCTTATACTTGATCACCAAATGAAAATGTTGATTATGAGACACTCCCTTCAAATCCCAATGTTTTTGATATAATCAACAGTAAGAGGGTGCTGACTCGAGGTACAATAGGAAGCTGACTAGGACAGACTTAACAACATATTAAATCAGCCTAGAAAGTAGCATAAAGCAAAGTATTAATCATCTACCTCTATCAAAAACCAAAATGAAGAAGCTAAACGTGTATAAGCGTAAAGTATCAGAACCCCACATACGGATAGTATCAAGGTCCATCAACCAAAAAATTAAACCATGCCACGCAGGGCCATTAACCAAAATTAAAGTCTTAAGCTTAAAAGTATAATTAAAAAACTAACCCAGCTATAGGGCTTGGGGGCAACAATGCAACAAAACCCATTACCACCTCGCACCATCAGCAGGCTCCTTTTCCATCCCATAAGAGCTTGGAAAGCAGCAGGTCCGCCCACTCTTCATTTAGAAACTTGAAGAGTTCACGATTTCCTTCAACAGACTCCTTCCCGACATATGCCTTCTCGTTCAGGGAACATAGGGTGGTAGATGAGGCATGCATGACCTTGAGGGAAAATCTGCTGACATCTGCCAGCCTCCTGTTAGTATTAGCCAGGTCCTCGCTCAGCTTAGCCATCGTGTTATCCAGATTAACAATATGGTACTTGATTTTCCCAACCAAGCCATTTCCCGCAACACCTTTAGGGTTCTTAGCCAAGTAACAGGAGCCTTATCCTCCTTGTCCTCTTCAACCATAATATTGTGGATAGCATCCCTTCCCTCCTCATGGTCAGAATTGTTCTGGTTTTCTTCCTGGCTGGGAGATCCCACCTAGACATCCTCCTTATTAAATAATTCCTTCATAGCTCTTTTCCCCTTCTCCTTGGCAAGCCGAGAGGACCGACATGCATTGATAGGCTGGGGTTGGAACTCTGAGGGTATTCTCGGTTAATGTAAATTTTTTTGCATATTTTAGAAGACTGGGGGGAATCCCAATGTTCTTCAACCTTGAATTGAGAGCTCAAATCCTGAAGGGGATGGTGACCTTGTGAAGTCTGGCCACGTTACCGGGAAGATAATAACCCAACTCCTTGAGCGAGTACTTGAACATAGCATACAATTTATTGTCATATGTGCTATATTGAGTTTAGATTGTGAAAAGGCCTCAAAATACTTTTCCATTATATGTCCTACATGCTTAAGAACCATGCCTATACATGGTAAGAAGTGTTGGTTTCAAATCAAACGGTTATTGTTGATCAAGAAGAGCAAGCCTGATAATGTGATAGAAAATTAGCAATAGAAGGAACTTATTGTATTATAATTGGATATATCTTTAACATTTACATATATTTTCAATTTTTTGCATTGATGCATCTACCTATTCATTCTCATTTATATACCACAACACACACACATGGACATACATATAACATTTTCTCATCAAATTTTATATAAAAACTATAACAAAAAGGAAAATAAAAGTTTACATTCCATTTATTTATTTAAATAACTAAAACGAATAAGTTCAAATTTGATACGAATAAGTTCAAATTTGATCAATTTACTCCATATGACTCAAAGAGAGTAATTTCCACTTTGACTTAAATCTCTCTTCAACCCACTACCTTGCAGACTATTGCATTGTCAAGAAATTTCAAATCATTGAATATAAGCCCGCTTAAAAACTATGGTAACACGCAGATGGCTGCCTAGCAGGTGGAATTAAAGAAGAAAATTCCAGCCTATTTTTAGCACAAGACAGGAGGAAAACGAGCTTACCCTCACACTGTCAACACTAGTTTTCTCAATTGAAATTCAATACCAAAAGAAAAGAGAAAAGGGGGTACTGAAGGTTGACCTGAACGCTGATAACCTTGAAGAATAATTCAGAGAGGGAACTCTCAATAAGAGTCAATGCTTAAAACCCGTGTATGAGATTGGTTGTCCCATATATGAGATTGGTTGTTTGAATAGGCCAGTATTGGCAAAGGACATGAACATCAAGTTAGACAAATATAATCATTGTCATGACAAAAAAGGGAAAAGAAAAACATGGATACTGTGAATAACATAACAACTACCTTGAAGAATCAATAAGTATCAATGGAGGGAGACTCTTAGCTAGCAAGGCAATGATGAGCATGATCATGATATTGCACACGATGACAGTGATTAGATTAAAATGACAATGAAATCAATAGAAATAGCAGTGAACAAAAGTGAAAGGTATCATTGTGTCACAATGAGACGAAAGATCAAAGACTATGGTGACAACAAGAATCACTTCTATAGAAGTCTGAACCATGTTGATGTCTATGTCCATTGTCCTTGAAGGAAAAAAAAACAAAACAAAAAAAACAAAAAAAAAAAAAGCAGTGAAAGAGAGGGTGTCATGCAATAAAAGTGACAAAGGTGTAGCAACAAGAACTCTATGAAGATGAAAATTGGAGGTTACATCCAATCTAAGACAAACCTTATCACAAATTTCTCCTCAATTATATATTCTATATGGATTGATCTAACATGGTAGGCGAGATACTAGATCTTCTTGAGCTTCTTTTTGCACATTCTAATGGGACCAATTATTGTTTTCTTTAAAGGAGCATCCCAGTTGTCTATTCCAAAGAAATATATAATATGATCTACTTTAGTGAAAGGAAGTTAATTCCTTTCAGATAGAAATCTTTGGCCCTGGTTTTTTTGAAAAAAAATTTATAAGCTTTACTCTCCCAAAGTACTAAAGAAAAATTAAGTACTAAATATTATAATTATGATAAGGAAAACTACAAAATAATTTTAAAGATGCAAATATAGAAATTATAGATAGCATTCAGAGAACAATGTCACACGTATAATATAATGAAACTCAAAACAATTGGAATTCTATATTAAAAATTTATCACGTGGGCCCTTTTCAGGTAATGGGATTGTTTTTGGTCAACACAATTCTGCAACAACCACTATTAAAGTGCTACAATACACTAGTATACTGCATGCAAAGTTTCTTTGGAGACGACATATAGCTTCATGAGTTTTCTACGACCTTCAAACTTCTTAGATTTGGTATAATTGTAAATATCATATGAAATTGTAAATAATATTAATGAAATGTGGTTTACCAGATTAGGAGAGATTCCATGGGCAACAACAGCCCCACCCAATGTATACTCTAATATAAGTGCCCAGCCAATCAACCGGGCTATCCTGGATGACAAGACCATCACAGCATTGTTTCAATATCAAAAGAATGAAGTAAAATGAAAGTTACGAATTTGTTGATTTATATTGAAAGAATAACCAATGAGACAAAAGGAATAGACTAATCTTAGAGTAAAACTGATGATGATGATGCCTGATTCTAGGAAGTTCAATGTCGACTATCATCCTCAGAAATTGATTATAATATATTAATCAATCATTTGGTCCCCCACCCCACAAGAAAGATAAAAAATGCAAGCAAGGCACCCTCTCATTGTAATGCTTTAGAGATTTCAAAGTCAACCTTGAAAGATAGAAAGATAAATTAAGATCTTAATGCCCTTGTTATCGAAGGTCCTAAGTAAGAAAGCATCATTATCAGAAAAAAAAGAAAAAATAGAAAAATGATGTTTTAAGAATCTCTATCAATTTGAGCTTATGTTTGATGCCCCCATGAATTTAAGTTTCCCACAAAACCATCTCTTGAATCAGTTCGTTCACCTTCCACCAAAATTTCAAATTCAATGACAAATTATTCAAATTTCAAATTCAATGACAAATTATTCTAAGATTGAACTCAATATCTTTCATAGAATGACTTTGAAAAGAAAAAATGAATTTCATTCAAGCTTTACAAATTTATGAAAATATTGAAAATATTCATGTTTAAAATTTTACACAAATGTATGAATAATGATATGCACTGCCTGCAAATGCACAACAACTTGCAATTTCAACATAGAAAAATACTGAAAGGGCAACAACTATTCCAGCTATAAAAAAGGAAATGGTAAGTGCTGGCCTGTGTGCTCTCTGGAAACTTCCCCAGCAAGGACATATATACCAGCTCCAATAGTCGATCCAACACCTTCAAATGATAAGAGAGAATGTATAGTGTCATGAATGGGTTTGTTTGATATAATCATTGAATTTTTTTAAATTTCAGCCATGCAAATTGGCTCATATACAAAACATAGCAATATGATATATGATAAAACAAAATGGTTTGCAGATATAACAATAATATCCCTAGAGGAACCCCCGAGTTCATGTTCCTATTAAATATTTCCACTTCAACTTATAATCAACCCTTTCCCCTTTACTATGGGCTCTGAATTAAAAGCGATTCGTTATCTTCCTTTAAAAGGATAGATGATGTGGTTGGACCCTTTCAAAGTTTGGATATGATCTTGTGATTACTTGTTTGATATCCTCCTAAATATGATATCCCATCAGCCAATTCCTCTTGGAACTGTCCCTTACAAATTAAGTCAGGAGAAACTGTAATGTTATACCTTCAGCTTTTGGTAGAAGCATGTTATTGGTGTAACATGTTACACATAAAATTCATGAGATGTAAAAGAGTTTGATATTTCAGGTGATAGTAAAGTTCAACGAAAGTTAAAATTATTTCAAATGTTCAACTAATTGTCTTCAAAATGAAGTTCACCTGCAATATAATATTCTAATTGTATAGCTGATTTACATGACAAGGCTCTCTTTTTGGTATGTTCAACCAACTTCTTGTGCTTCTCAAGAATGTTCCCAACACTCTATATCTACAGAACTCTAAATCATGGTATTGATGAAGGGAAACAAGTCATTATTTGGTTTGTTGGCTTATCTTTTACTATCTCTTCGGGAGTATTATATTTCAGCACAACACATATACTTCTTCTTTACTTTTCTATTGGGAGTCCAAATCTAAGGTATGTCGCTTCCTTTTGATGCCTTTATGTGACAACACTAATGCTTATTGGCAGCCGTTCTTGACTTTGGGACATCCTCCTTTCTAGACTACTTGCAGTCTTTCTTTACTTTTCAATCCCATATTCAATATATGGTTGTATGTATTTATGTTTATAGTTGATAGTTGCAGCTCTTTATGATTGTAGTTGTATTGCTGGTGAATATGGTTGAATCCCATATTATCACCTCCCTTTTTTTTTATTTTTATTTTTTCTATGTAATGGATTCCTTGCCTCTCTTTTCTGAAGACAATTTGGAGCTTTTGCATATTTCTTTGTTTTATGATCAGCATATCATTGATTCAGTTGCCTTCATCTAGTATTAGAGCCAATTTGAGAAATTTGTGTTTCATTGCAGGTGATCTATAAGAAATCAAAGAGAAAGCTAAAGATTGAAAGAGATCCAAAAGTGAAAGTTGAGAGATCCAAGAGATCCCAGCCAACCATTCCTATTGTTTCTTTTGTATGGTGTTTTTTTGCTGTTGTTGTATGTATTTTGTTTTGGTGTTTTGATGTATGTATTTGCAGCTTGAAAGTTCGTCCATGTGAGGACGCTCAACACAGAGGTGTTTCCAGCTTGGTACAGGGCTGTGCGCTCACGGAGAAAGCAAAAAGAAATATTTTAATCTTTTTAACATAAGACTTTATGGTTCAGTTTATCAAAGCATCAACTCTATGTTATAAAGTTTTAAAGTATTTTTCAAGCCTAGTTTTATTTAAAGGAGATTATATAAAGTTTTTTTTTTTTTATGGTGATATTTTCATATCTCTTTTATATTATAACAAGAAAGTGATATATTGGGTAATTGGAATTTATTTAAACAGGATTATAAAAGATTTGTTATAAGAGATATATCCTTTTTGTAACTAAGTGCATTTTCGGTTGAAACTGATACTAATTTCTCCAAAATTTATAATATAAAAAATCATTTTGTTTGTGGGTCCCATTTGAAGGGATGAGGAGAGTATTCATTTGCAGAGATCGAACCTGAATTTGGTGTTGAGTACTTGGGTCATTGTGCATATTTTTATGACAAATATAACAAGAAATTTAATGTCTAATGTGTTGATTTTCGTCTTTGAAGGAGACAATTTTACATATTGGTGTACTAGAATGTAAACTCTACTCAAATCTAAGGATTTTTGGGAAATTGTTCAAAATGGCTATGTTGAAATAGCAGATGCAGTGGTTTTGTTCATTCCAAATAAGCATGACAAATATTAGGTAATGCATATGAAGGTACACAAACTACTAAATTAAAAATAATGAGGAAAAACTTTGAAAATGTAAAAATGACAACTAGTGAACTTGTCAATGAATTTCTAACAAAGGTAGAAGGTCTAGTAAGTCAGATGAAAGTACTAGGAGAAGATGTAAATGACAAGAATTTCATTTAAAATATTTTGAGAAGTTTGATTCCAAAATTTGAAGGTGTGGTCTCTACAATAGAGATTTCTAAGGATCTCTCAAGCATGCAAATTGATGAATTAAGTGGAATTTTGTTAACTGCTGAAGAAAGAATGAAAAGTAATGAGGAAAGCTTAGAGCAAGCATTTTCCTCTAAATCAAATTTAAGAGGTAAAAGAAACACATTCTTCAAAAATCATAGTAAATATGATGATAAAAATAAGAATGAATAGAAAGGTGAATCTAGCAATTCTAAAGGAAGAGGAAATTATTCCAGAGGAAGAAGTAGAAACTTCATAGGAGCTGGAAGAGGAAGAGGTAGAAGTAATATGGGAGATAATAGTAAAAGGAATGTCCAATTCTTTCATTGCAATAAGTTTGGACATTATGCTTCAATATGTTGGAGTAAACGAGGTGAAACGGAAAAGATAAGTGCTCATAGCGCTATTGAAGATAAGAAGAATTTGTTCATTTCTTGCTTCAATACAAATGTCAGTGAAAATAATGTGTGGTATATAGACTCTGGATGTTCTTCACATATGACATCTAATGAGAATCTATTTGTGAATTTGGATCAAAAGCATCAAATTACCGTAGTACTAGGAGATAATAATTCTCATGGAAGCAAAGGTAAGGGTATCATTGTAGTTACAACATAATAGGGTGAAGTGAAGCATATCAATACACATTATTGGTTCCATCACTCAAAAAGAATTTATTGTCTGTTGGACAAATGTTAGAGCAAAATTATCAAGTGAATTTTGATAAAAATGAGTGCATAATAAGAGATAAAACAAAAAGGAATGCAATTGTTGCAAGAGCAAATATAACATGTGATAGGATGTTTCCTATTCATTTCACTCATGGGAACCAAGAACTAAGGTCTAGTGATCTGGCACAAGAGATATGGTCACCTCAGTTTTAATGGTTTAATTTTACTCAAAATATTAAAAATGGTTGAAGGTCTATCATTTATTGAAGACACAAAAGAAGTGTGTGAAAAGTGTATTGTTGGCAAACAACATAGGATAAAATTTCCTATTGGAAAATATAATAGAGAAAAACATCTTGAGATAATCCATATAGATTTGTGTGGTCCTATGGAAACACCTTCTTTGAACAAATCCAAGTATTTTCTAACCTTCATTGATGATTACTCAAGAAAAACTTCGGTGTATTGTTTGGTTTCAAAATCAGAAGTATTTGAAAAATTTGCAGAGCTCAAGAATTTGGTTGAAAAACAAAATGGTAAGTATATCAAAGTGATAAGGTTAGACAATGGAGGTGAGTACAAGTCATATCAATTTATTGTTTTTGCAAAAATCATGGAATCAAGAGAGAGTTCACTACTTCCTACACTCCACAGCAAAATGGAGTTTCTGAAAGGAAGAGTAGGACAATTGTTGAGATGACAAGAAGTAAGTTCAAAGAGAAAAACTGGATTTTTTGTTGGACAGAAGCAGTATACACAACAATGTATCTTCTAAACAAAAGTCCTACAAAAGCGGTTAAATGAATGACTCCTGAATAAGCATGGTCTGGGGTAAAGCCAAGTGTTGATCACTTCAAAGTATTTGGGTGTGTTTCTTATGTACACATACCAAAATAAAAAGGTCTAAGTTAGATGACAAAGGCCTTAAATGTATTTTCATTGGTTATGGAACTGAAAATAAAGCATACAAGTTGTATGATCCAGTAGCGAAAAAGCTTGTGATAAGAAGAGATGTGGTATTCATTGAACTAGCAAAATATACCAAAGAAAATGAAAAGAGATAGTAATTGATGAGATTGAAGAGGAGGAAGAAGACGATGTACCTGAATCATATAGTGCAGTAGAAAGAAAATATAAAAAATATGAAAGGACATAAAATAATCATCCATCAAATCTTATGTTGGATTCAATTTTTGAAAAAAATGACAACAAGGTCACAAGAAAAAGTGAATTTTGCATTGATGACTCAAATCACAGAAAATAATGAGCCACAAACATTTGAACAAGCTCAATAAAAAGAGGAGTGGATTAAATAAATGAGAAATGAAATAGACACAATTAAAAGGAATGACACATGGGATTTGGTTCAATTACCTCCTGGTAAGGAAATTATTGGTACAAGATGAGTGTATAAAAAAAGTATAAATATGATGGAAGCATTGATAATCATAAGGCTAGATTGGTATCCAAAGGGTACACTCAACATGAAGTTATTGATTATACTGAGACATTTGTACCTGTAGCACGAATTGATATTATCAAATTGGTTTTGGCATTGGTAGCTGCTCAATAGAGTTGGATAGTTTATCAAATGGATGTAAAGAGTGCTTTCTAGAATGAATATATTGATGAGGAGGTGTATGTTTCACAGCCTAAAGGTTTTGAAATATCTTCTAAATAACATCATGTTTGAAAATTAAAGAAGGCCTTCTATGGTCTCAAATAAGCACCAAGAGAATGGTATTCAAGGATAGACTCATACCTACAATAGAAAGGTTTTTAAAGAAGTCAATCAAATCCAAATATCTATATTACAAGATCGGCTAAAGATATTTTTATCTTAGTTATCTATGTTGATGATCTTATCTACACAGGGAATAATTTAGCTTTACTTGCAGAGTTTAGAAAAGTCATGATTACTGAGTTTGAAATGAAAGATTTGGGACAAATGCGCTACTTTCTTGATATAGAAGTGTGGAAAAATAAAGATGAAATATTTATGTCTCAAAAATAATATACCTTAGATATCCTACAAAATTTTTAAATGTAGAGTTGCAAAATAGTTGCAACACCCATTGAATTTGGACTTAAATTGTCTACTTTAGATGTGTCAAATCCAGTGAATCTCAATCTATATAGGGGTAAAAGCACAATAATCTGTCACCCTTTTATAAAGGAAAAGGCTAACCAAATCAAGGTTGTTCAACTTCAATAGTATAAAAGTGACATTTATGTTTGGAATTTGAAGATGATATAAACTAATAAAATGTTTTAAAATGGATTAAGTTTATGATTAATATTTTTAATATTTTTTTGAATAAGTTTTGATATGTTTTTTTAAATTTTAAAGACGATTTTTCAGTTGCAGAAACATACTGAAAATTAGGGGTCTAGTTCCCGCCAAAAAATTATATGTAAATAAACATTTTTTCCCGTAATTTGAAAATATGTTATAGATGACATATATAGCTAGTGCATGAAGAAATAAAAATTGGTTTGTGACCTATATTTTCTCTTTTATAACAGTTCAAATTCCAACTCACCTAAAATCGACAGTTTTCATTTCCCGCCATATTTTTCATAACAAATATATCCCAATAAAAAAAAGAAATATATATTCTTGAAGAGGACTCTCTCTTCTAGTGCACCATATGTTTTTCAAATTTATTTAATATGTTTTACTATTTTTTCTTTCTCCGAATCAACATCTCCTTGACTATTAAAATACCTACTTGCAATATTTTTTAATTATAATAGACTATGTCTAATTAAAACACTATAAAATCCATAAGAGATATTCTTGACTCTGATCTCTACAAAAGGGTATTTTCGTATTTTAAAAAAAATATAATTAAAAATACTTAGAGTTATTGCAACGTCACTTTTCTGAAATAATTTTATTTCTATGGTAATTGGACTCAAAGTGGTATAAAACATGCATTTAATTTACATTTCCAATTGGAAACGTTAAAGCACTTATCTAACTTAACTATAATGAATCTAGCTAGACCATATGTTTGAACAAAATTAATTTTTAGTTAGAAATACTAAAATCCAGCTGTGCTGATAAGTTAGCCTAAAAGGTGATAGATTATTGTGCTTTTACCCATAGACAACTGATTGGAAGCTTCATCTACTTAACTACTACTCGTCCAGATATCACATTTTTAGTGAGTTTGGTCTCTAGGTTCATTTCAGAGCCTAAGAAAACACATTGGAATGCCTCTAAAAGGATTCTTAGATATGTTAAAGGGACATCAAGTTATGGTCTCAGATTTCAATATTTAGAGGATAGTAGATTGGTTGGCTATGTATATTCAGATTGGGCAGGTTCTGTAGATGATAGGAAGTCTACTTATGGTTACACTTTTACCCTTGGTTCAAAAATATTCTCTTGGAAGTCCAAGAAACAACCTATAATATAATTTTCTATAGTAGAGGTAAAATACGAAGCTGCAACATCAACAACTTGTCAAACTGTATGGTTGATAAGATTATTAGAATACTTACACCAAATTCAGAATGAACCTAACTTGTTGTATTGTGACAACAAAAGTGCCATAAAAATGAAAAAGAATCTAATATTTCATAGTAGAACCAAACATATTGAGATACATCACTATATCAGGGAATTGGTTCAATAAGGTTTGACCAAAATTGTGTACTGTAGTACAAAAGATCATATTACAGATATCTTCACAAAGGCTCTAGCTTGTGAAAGGTTCCAAAAGCTCAAAGATTTATTTCATGTTCTTCCCAATGGTTATTATGGGGTAGAATGACAACACTAATGCCCATTGACAACCTTTATTGTCTTTGGGACAACCTCCTTTCTAGACTACTTGCAATCTTTCTTTACTTTTCAATCCCATATTTAATATATGGTTTTATGTATTTATGTTTATAGTTGATAGTTGTAGCTCTTTATGATTGTAGTTGTATTATTGGTAAATATGGTTGAATCCCATAATGCCATCTCCCTTTTGGTTTTCTATATTTAATGGATTCCTTGCCTCTCTTTTTTAAAGATAATTTGGAGCTTTTGCATATTTCTTTGTTTTGTGGTCAGCAGATCATTGATTCAATTGCCTTCATTATATATCTAGAAAGTCGTATACCAAGATGACAACATCCAGTCATTACTATTGATGTGTAACTTTTAGTCATCTTAAAATTATTTGTTGATATTGAATTCTTTTTTATGTTGGCACTGTTTCAATGATAGTGAAATGTAAAAAGTGGTTGAAGTAGAAACATTTAAGAGATAAAAGCACAATGCGGGAGAAATCAATTTGAGACTAAATAGACTAAAAAACTTTAAAAACCAAGATATCAATTTTGAATTTCCAAAATATTGTTTCCTTAAGTAAGAATTATACATTTTCAGCAAAATGATTAATGGAAATTATAAATGTTTTTTTTGTATGATTTCCAGGGAAAATATTTCATGATTGGAGAGCCAGATTTTTATTTTCCACTTTACAATGAGGAATATGAATATAAGAAGCTCTTTGATTGATTTTATAGTACCGATGAGCCCGATCTAATATCTTTGTTAATGTTTGGTGAAATGTGACAAAAAAATGGATTTTATGAGTAAATATAAAAGTATTATGCGTTATTGCCAAACCTTGTTACAACAAATAAATTCAAACTCTACTTGTTGGGTTCTCAGTATTAATGAGTAAATCATGCATGAACTAGGGCTTTACAAGGTTGGGTAGATATTTAAATATGGAATCTTCACTGGTGAACTCAACCTTTAATATTTGGGGTTAATATTATTGTGCACAGGAAAAAGTCAAAAGGAAAAGTTTTGGGTTATTTCGAGGGTTTTGGTAAAATATTAAATCAAAATTTCATTCTCTGATTTATTTTCCTAGGACTTTACAATGATTTTCCTGCTAGCCTGTGAAATTTGGGACCATTATTCAAGATTCTAATGTATGGTGGAACAAACTCTTTAGGATCTAATGGTGACAAGAATAAATAAGTTGATGACAATAATCAAGGAAAAATGGTTGAATATTTCGATAGAACCCCCAGACCCACTTTCCTTTGTATACAAAAGAAAGATTTATAAAGAAATATTTTAGGGTAGCTTTATGATTTAATTTATTTTGTAGAATTCCCTTTCCTAAACTTCCCAAAGTGGATAAGAATAGAAGGTACAACCAAACAGGAGAAGCAACACAAAAGGATCAAGAATCTAGAGAAAAATCAACAGCCATAGAGCATGCAACCAAATCCAATTCTGACTAAAACATCTTGAAATGTGGGAAGCCAAAGGTGGTCAGGGAGGAGATCTGTGACGTGAAAAAGGAAAATGTTCGAAGAAAAATTAAAATCAAAGCCTCAAAAAGGCATAAAACATACTACAACTTTAGACTCTTAGAGAAGTCAATGCATAGAAACAATTTTCCTTATAAGGTACCTTCAAGTCATTAGTAGAATAAGAACTCTCATGTTGCAAGGAAGGAAGATGATACCAAAAATGAGCTCGAAAGAAAGAAAAGTTGCTTCTCATGCAAAGAGTCTTGGGAACCAAGCCATAAATGTTGAAGCAAAGAAGAAATTAAAATAGAGGAAGCATTGGAGGAATTTGATATAGAGCTTGAAAAGATTGAAAAATAGATGAAGTGACCTAAGGTTGTGATGTATGTACTTGAGCATAATCTTCTTGAGAAAGAAAAAAATAAAGTGGAAATATAGATTCAATAAAGCTACGCAAGAGTAAACATAATCCACATTTGATGTTGTAGGTAATGATTCCTTAATAAATATTTGTGTTTTCTAATGATCTCTCACTTAAGGAAAATGTTTTCTATAATGAAGTTTATGAAAATTTAGCAGTGCAAGAAATTGTTCATCACAAAAGTGCTCTAAGCATGGGAAAAATATATAGAAAACCAATTGCAATGAAGAGCACATACATCATTTTAATTAAAAAAAGAAATAGCTAAGCATAAAGGAGTGGGACCTTGGCACTTGGGATGTTCTCACTATTCATCTTGGAAAAAGATGCAACTCTCTAATATCACACGGGTTGTCAACAATAACAATCAAGAATGTCTTCTTTTCTCAAGATCTATTATGAGTATATAATGGAAAAATAGAATATCATGATAGTGGATGATCTTATTGAGTTTGATCAAGCCAATTTTTCTTATCCTTAGAGGCCTTATTCAATTGAAGAGAATTCCTATGCATTTTATAATACAAGTGTACCCAAATGCTAGTTAAAACATGAAAGATAGTCATAGTGCAAGTAGTTTTGAAGTTTTTTGATGGATTTGATTTCACTGTGCCTAATAGATTTAGCATACCTTACACCTATAAAATCTAGGACACAATGTGGCCATGAATGAGAAAAAATTATGTAATTCAATGCTCATTATGGGAATTGAAATGTGTATGAGTGCATATTGGTTGCATCCCATGTGTAGTCATCTACAAAATCATCAATTCAGATCTAGAAGAAGAGATTGGGTGCTTGGAGGCCCCCCTAATGGAACTAAGGGAGTAGACATGAAAAATTAATCTTTCAAAGGGCAAGTTTCTTAAGGATCTAGTTTCTTAGTGAGAGATAGCATGCATACCATCTTATTTTTGATAGGAAACACCATCTATTTTGATATTCAAGTGTCTCCAAATCAGCATAGAATGGTATAATATGTTCCTAGGATCATCATCAAATAGAGTAAGCTACCATCATATTTTTGTTGGAAGAGAGAATGCATAATTTTAAAATGCCTAGGTGGTCACATTGAGTTCTTGGCCATACCATTAAATGTGATTAATACTCAAGCTACTTTCTAATTCAAGGTAGATCTGATATTGAATGTTTAGATGAGACAACTTGTTTTGATATAATTCTATGAAAGGTTGATATGTGAAAATTTATGAGGAAGCACCTAGATTTCATCACTGGGATTTGGAGCAACATGCTATAATTGTTAAAAAAATAAAATGTGATTTCAATTACACAAATTTTTTATGCTTGGGACATGCTATTATTTCTCCAAGCATGCAAATGAATCAGGAGAGAACTCAATTTTTTCTAGTTTGGGCTTCTGTGCTTCCCTAACTGTATTGAGCTATTCTGTGGGATTATGCAACCATGATAAAAGGGTTATTAAGGTATTTTCAAGTACATAAATTCCCTTTAATACCATGACAAAGAGAGGAGCTATTATAAGGATTGAGAGAATGTAAAATATATTTTTATCAACATAAGAAGGTAATTAGCTCATGCCACATATTTTTATTTTCAAATTTAATGCATCCATGAGCGGTAGGCTGTATTGCTTTGGGAGAAGGTACAAAGACCATTTTGATGCAAAGATGGAGCCCCATTAAAGTTAAGGTCACGAGGTCAAAAAATTCAGATTTTCTATTTATGGTAGGGAAATTTTGTATTTGGTAATTGATTGTTTGTAACAGGGATTTAAGTCTAGTAACTTTACTAAGGTAAATGAAACCTATCAGTTAATTGTAAATAAATGTGTTGAGGTGCTTTGGAGTTACATACAAAATTTTGAGGATATTACAAAGGGAAAAACTTATATACTCTCACAAATTCTTTATTTTCTAAAGATACCCTAGAAAAAATAAGTTGGGTGTTTGAATATTCTTGATCAGCTTCATAAGCAAGATAGGTTTTGGAAATCCAAATTCCCCTCCACCAAGATGAGCATTGATAATATATTTAAGGGGGTTGTATGTTTGGATGTCGCCAACTATACACAATAAGGATAAATATCGTCAACGAGAAACATGAGCCAAGCCCTAATATTACTTTTGTTTCCAACCACAAATCAAATATTCTCAATATTTCTCACTCCATCTATGAATTATTTGCAATCATAGAAGATTTTTCAAAAATCTTATCTATTGGCATTGAAACGCGCCTTGCTTTCTTTGCAAATCCTTGTTTCAACCTGAGGGTCTAGCAACAAACCTCCTGTTCAAAACCACAATGGGAAAATCTTAAATCAAAGTGAATGATATAGGAGTGGAGTGCATAGAAGTGAATTATTTTCCACTCACTGGTAATGGATAGAGACCGATGATTATAGAGTTGGAACCCTTGTATATGCGTCTAGCTCAAATACCAAATTGATTAAAATTCCCTCCAAAGAAACCAGGCTCTTTTAGCCAAAACCATTCCCTCCAAATCCATACATGCATTTCTCTCAATTAATGAGTCAATTATAAGGATATTTAGTTTAATGAGAAAATGATTATATTAAATATTGTAAATTAATTAATCAATATTTTAAAAATACAGTTCATAGATAATTATCATACACTTAATTTTTTTTATTGAAGTAATGTAAAATAATATGAATAGAGAGATAGCAATAGACTGTGAAGATAATAAAATAATAGTTAACATGAAAAGATTAATGAAATAGTTTTAAGAATATTTAGTTTAGTGAGAGAAGAGCGAAATTTTGTCATGAAATTAATTTATCTTAAATATGTAAATCACATCAAATTTTTCTCTAAAATAATTGAATAAAGTATTGTTGATTTTGTAAGTCCACCTAATAATTACATATTAATAACTATTAGCTATTGCAGCCATTTACACAGTTATCATAAAAAAATTAACAATTGCATTCTTTAACTTTTATTTCTCATTGTGTTAATGAATTATTAATACTTTTAACTATGATTTGAAGCCAGTTTGATTTTCCTGTTGTGTTAGCATGTCAAATGTATCAAAGGGAAATTTTGGTGAATTTCACTAATAAAATATGATTTAAAAAATCCAATTGCAACTAGATTTTTATGTTGCAGTCAAGGATGGAGAAACCTCAAAAGATCAGTCTGATCCTTGCAGTAAACACAACACAACAAGAGTAACAAGAACAACAAGCCACAAATGAGAAAATGAGAGATCAACCTTCAATTATGATCGATGAATCAATTATAATAGATCTACAACATGTAGTCTCACATTCCAAACATACATGCTTGATTAGGTCATAAATCTCCTACAAACCCTAGCCAATCTATGCTATATAATCTTATGAAAACTCTCTTATCCCATAGGAAACATTCCATAAGCTTACATTTTCCAAGAATAAGAAAACGTGTTACAAATATTAGGTCAAGAGTCAAAACAACTTATCAACCTCCAATGCAAATAATAAGAGATGTTATCAAACAAATAAGTCAGCCTCAAATGTAACACTGAGATGACATGACCATGCTAAAAAAAACCAACTGGGTGATCAGGAAAAAGATCAAAAACCCAGCCACTGATCGGTAACATGAAGAACAATACACTCCCACAAGGAAACTATAATTTTACTCTCGTGTAATGAAATAAAATAAGGAGAAATCATAGGAAATGATCCAACACAAAGCCACAGACACATAGCCATGACCATAACCAAAAAGAACAAGTATAGATCTATCACCAACAAAAACATCAAAGTGAAAGAAACTAGACTAACAACTGAAAGAAAATGTTTTTGGTTGACGCAAGATTGCTTAGATCCCAAGATTCTCCTACATCAGACACCTGGGGTAATTTAAAAGTGAGTCCCTCACTTTTTTGGGGCCAAAAGAAAACCAAATAGGTCAACCTCAGCTTGAGAAATCCATGATCAATCTTCAACTAGTATGTCCTTCCACTTGAATAGATATTCTATAGACTTCTTACCTCTTGTACTTCAAACAACTCAATTATCCAAAATCCTCTCTATCTAATCCATCTGCTTCTTAGGATACTATTTTCAAACATATTATCCTCCACTTATATTTCAATATGATTCATAACACTCATAAAAATCAGCGAAATTGAAAACCGGTGATATATCCATATCCTCTGGTAATTCCACTTCATAAGCATTCCATAAATAAAATCTCTTCAAGATCTTACAAGGACCAAACTTATTCCTCTTGAACTTTTTATAAGTACCAACTAGAAATTTACCCTTTTGTAAGTACACCATAACTTCATCTCCCACTTGAAATTCCTTATGTCTCCTCTTCATGTCATCTTTCCTTTTATAAACTTGGTTCATTTCCTCCAAACGATGTCTCACTCCTTCATGCAATGACTTCATAACCTTAGAAAACTCCTCTCCTTTAGCACTCTTCTTAACTTCATGACTTATATCCCTTAATTCTTGTATTCCCTTAGGATTAAACCCAGTAACCACTTCAAATGGTGTCTTCCATGTGTTCCTATTTATTGAATTATTATAAGAAAACTCTTCTTGAGGTAAAACTAAATCCCAATTTTCAAACTTATCTTCAACCAAACATCTCAACAAGTTTCCTAAAATCATGTTCACAACTTTTGTTTGTCCATCATTTTGTGGATGAAAAGTAGAACTAAACTTCAAATCAGCTTTCAACTTCTTCCAAAGGGTCCTTCAAAAATAACCAACAAATCTAATGTCCCTTTTTGATACAATGCTCTTAGGTAATCCATGTAATCTCACAATCTCCTTGAAAAAAAATCAGCTACATGCACTACATCGATAGTCTTCTTACAAGGAATAAAATTTGTCATTTTAGAAAACCTATCTATAACCACAAAGATAGATTCATAACCTCTCTATGTTGTAGGAAATCCAAGTACAAAATCCATACTATTCTCCTCCCAAGGTATGACAAGCACTGTCAAAGGTGTATACAACCCCACACTCTGACTACTACCTTTAGCAACTTGACATACCTTAGAAATCTGTACAAAATTCCTCACATCATTCTAAACTTGGGGCCAAAAGTAATTCTCACTCACCAAAGCTATTGTCTTATCAATGCAAAAATGTCATGCTAAACCTCCACTATGTTTCTCCTTAATCAGATTATCTCTCATGGAACTCCTAGGTATACATAACTGATTACCTCTAAAAAACATTCCTTCCTGAATGAAACAATCTAACCACTTACTTCTATCTACAATGGTAGGTTCTTTACAAGCCTTCCAAGATTCAACAAAGTTTGGATCTTCCTCATACAAGGTATTCAATTCATCAAAACCCAATACTGCAACCTTCATCTCAGTCAACAAATTCCTTCTTCTACTCAAAGCATCATCAAATTTATTTGCCACACCACTCTTATGTTTCAACACAAATGTATAGCTCTGCATAAACTCAACCCATCTCACATGTCTCTGATTCAACTTACCTTGGCTACCCAAATAATTCAATTCTTGATGATCAACATACCGTACAAACTCCCTAAGTAACAAGTAATGTATCCACTTCTTCAAAGATTCAATTATAGCATAGAATTCATGATCATACATCAAATACCTTCTCTTAGCACCATTCAACTTCTCAATGAAATAAGCAACATGTCTCCCTTATTGAGTCAAAGTAGCTCCAATTGCATTTCCACTAGCATCACAATGTACTTGAAATACCTTATTGAAATTAGGTAAAGCTAATACTGATTATTCAATCACCTTCTACTTTGACAAATCAAAAATCTTGTGTGCTCCATGTGTCCATCTGAACTCTTTTTTATCACCTCTCATAGTTTCGGTCATTGGTCCAAATATTGAACTAAATTTTTTGACGAAATTTTGATAGAAACTAGCTAACCCATGAAAATATATTACTTCTCCAACACTCTCAGGTGTAGGCCAATCAACAATGGATTTCTCTTTCTCAGGATCCATCTTCAATCCCCCAGAAACTATTACAAATCCCAAGTATACTAAGTCCTCTTTCATGAAAGTACACTTCTTGATGTTTATCAACAACTTCTCTTCTCTCAACCTCAGTAATACTTGTCTAACATGCATTAGATGTTCCTCTTTTCTCTTACTAAAAATCAAGATATCATATAAATAAACAATGACATATTTACCTAATAATCTCTTAAGGACTTCATTCATCAGTCTCATAAAAGTACTAGGTGCATTAGAAAATCTAAATGAAATTACCAACCACTCATATAATCCTTCATTTTTCTTAGATGCAGTCTTCCACTCATCGCCTTCTCTGATTCTAATATGATGATATCCACTCTTCAAGTCAATCTTGGTGAAATACTTAGCTCCACTCAAACAATTGATCAAATCATCCATTCTTGGTAAAGGAAACTGATACTTAATTGTATTGTGATTAATGTTTCTTTCATTATTACACATTCTCCATTGTCCATCTTTCTTAAGTGCCAATACAACATGTATTGTACATGGAATCTGAATTTCTATGATCAACCATCTCTGCAAAAAAATCCCGCACTTGCCTATTGAGTTCTTCATTCTCTGTTGGTGTCATCCTATATGTTTCTTTATTTGGTAAACTAACTCCTACTATCAAATCCATGCAATGAATAATACTTTTTACCAGTGGTAATCCATCGGGTACATTATCGGATATGACTGTCAGCATACTCATTCAACAATCCAAAAATTTCCTGAGGATGTTCTTCTACCAAAATATTCTTCTTAGAATCCTCAATAACTAAACAAAAATACACATTATTATGCTTCATTCCATCCAAAAACTTCTTTCCATCCACTAAAAAGATTCTTGCACTAGTACGCACTTCACTCTTAAGGGGATCCTCTAAAGGTAACAAATTTTGTTTCATCCCATTAGAAACAATAGTATAGAAATTTCTTCTACCATCATGTATGGATTGCCTATGATACTTCCATGGTCCACCCAACAACACATGAAACACATTCATAGGCATAATATCATACAAAAATTCATCATAATACTTCCCAATCTTGAATTTAACTAGACCTTGTTCACTTAATAGTACCTTATGTTCATCGTGAATCCATGTAATCTGATAGGGTTTAGGATGCTTCATCCTCTACAACTTCAATTTGTCAACTAGCTCCTCTAAAGAAATATTATCACAACTTCCACTGTCGATGACAACATTACACACCTTGTTCTACACCTTACATCTTGTTCTAAAAAAATTCTTCCTCTGTATAGACTCATTCTCTTGTTCTCCATGATATAGGACCATCCTAGTCATTAGAGTTGCACCTTCCTCTACTTTATTTTTGTTCACTGAAATGGTGGACTCTTCATCAATAAACATTGTTCTCCTACTTCTGTCTAGTTTCTTCTAAGAGTTAACTTGTTTGCATTCAAATGTTCTATGCCCTACTTCACCACATTTGAAACAAGTGCCAGCAAACTTCCTTCTTTCACCACTTCCTTGTCCTTCATTCTGATAAAAACTCCTATCATTACTCCTATACTGATCGATATCCTTAACTTCTGGCTCATTTTTACTTTGATTTGCAGTAGATCTACCTCTACCTCTTTGAAATATTCCACCTCTACCTCTTTTTCTTTACTCTTTCCTTCTGTTCAGCTTCTCTTTAGCTTTCAAGGCCCACTTGTAAGCCTCTTCTCCTAATCTGCACTAGACTAACTTCATCCATTAAGTTAGCGACAAAATTATTCAGCTTCATCATATACATGACCAGATATGATGTTCAACTTGTAGAACTACTTAGTATAACCCTTAACACTTAAATATCTCTACTTTAAGTTCTACTACTTTCTAAACAAATTTACTTGATAGTCCTCAGCCAAAAACATTTATTTTAATTTGGTCACCATCCTATCCCATGATTTGGTCTTGTCTTTACCTCTTCTCTGTTGATCTATCTGCAAGTGTTCCCACCTTAGGGATGCATGTCCTTTCTACTTGGTACAAGAATACTTCACCTTCCTTTCTTCATTAGTCCCTTCAATCTCAAAATACTAAGCCATATCTGTGATCCAATCTATCAACTCATCAACTGATAGGTTATTATGATAATCAAGTGGTTTGAAATGAGGCCTCCGACTAACATAAGTTAATTTCCTAATGAATCTTTCCTCTCCTTGATTCAACTCAGGTTGTGCTTCTTGGTTATCTCCCTCTACTTCTTCATTCTGATTGTATTCATCTCCTTCTTCATCAATTGCATCTTCTATATGTTGTCCTCGCCTCTTCTTGTCTCTACTGCTTCTAATCTTGCAAATATTTGCCTCAAAAAATCCAAAATAGTTGGATCTGCATGTTGTGCTCCTCCTCTAGCTTTTCTCCTAGCCATCTTCACAATCCACATTTGTCATAGGTCGGATCCTTTCAACCATCACCCAAAAAGAAAACCCTAACGATGAAAAAACTTTCTTTGATACCACTTGATGCAGTCAAGGATGGAGAAATCTCAAAAGATCATCTGATCCTTGCAGCCAAAACAACACAATAGGAATAAGAAGAACATTGAGCCACCAATGATAAAATGATAGATCAACTTTCAATTATGATTACTGAATCAATTACAATAGATCTGTAATATGTAGTCTCACATTCCAGACATACATGCATGATTAGATCATAAATCTCTTACAAACCCTAGCCAAGATACACTATATAATCTTAGGAAAACCCTCTTATCCCATAGGAACAAGTCCATAATATTAAATAGAAATTACAATCATCAATCGACCTAGTAAAGATCACATTTTCCAAGAATATGAAAAATGTGTTACAACAATTAGGTCAGGACCCAAAAAAACTAGATCAACATCCAATGCAAATAATAAGAGATGTGATCCAACAAAGAAGCTGGCCTCAAACGTAACACTAAGCGCTAACATGAAGGAAAATACAGTCCCACAAGGAACTGCAATAACTCTTGCACAATGAAACCAAATGAGGTGTGATCATAGGAAATGATGTAACACAAAGCCACAAACACATAGCCATGACCACAACTAAAAAGAACAAGTACAAATCTATCACCAACAGAAAAACTAGACTAAAAGAAAAGAGACCAACAACTGAAAGAGAATGTTTTTGGTTGACAAAAGATCTCTTAGATCCCAAGATGCTCCCCCATCAATCATATTTTATTAGGAAAATTGACCACAATTTCTCTTTGATACATTTGACATGATAACACTACAAGGAAATCAATTGGCTTCAAGTCATAATTAAAAACATTAATGATTCATTAATATTTAACGAGTAATAAAAATTAAAGATCTCAATGTAAATGTTGCAATTTTTTATAAAATATGTGAAGGCCTTAAGACTGCACTGAGAGGCAATGTCTTCCATGCAATAGGCATTTTTCGTGCACTAAGCCACTGAGGCGACCAAATGGCCCACTTAGGTACGGGTGCCATGAGGGGGGCTTAAGCTCTATGGATTATGCTCAAATTTGAAAGAAAAATATTAGAGGAGTAATAGTATTTATTTAATCATTTTTATTTATTTGACCATTTATTTAGTTGTGATTTTACTTGATGACCAAATTAGTCATTTATTTAATCATTTATACTAGTGAATTACAAAAAATTTGTAGAAGTTGATCATTTTTAGTCACGTGACTAAACATTTTAGTCATGTAGTCATTTATTTTTCAAATTATACTAGTGTACTAGAGAATAAGGTAGATTTGTCCCACCAATAATTTTACATGCATTCATATTAGAATAACAATCATCTTGTATTTTTGTAATATTTAGTTTTGTGTTTTCTATTGTGACTTGTTTGTATCATTGGGTCTCAGGGGTTTGCTCCATCAATAAATCCTACCTTATATTAGAGTGAATTGGTGATTGAAAAATTGATTGTTTCATAAGAGGTCAAAATTCTTTCTAAAAATTGAGTATGTTAAATTCTTGCATCATATCATGATGTGAATTTAATCTAAAAAGCATCTAGAGAGAGATCAAATTCTAGGGGGTTCATTTTTTGGCCTAATTTTGTATATTATTTTAGGAGGCTAGATCTTTTAATATGTGTTATCAGAACTATTTATATTAAAGAGGATTTATAAGATATTGTATTGATTTATTGGGATCCTTGTAGATATTTAAAGATCATCTTTATAAAAAAATATGAACCTATATATAGCATTGTAAATTGTATCCCTATGCAATTTCTTTGTCATCTAGGCTTTATTTTAGTGGGTACGACCTCACATGCCCAATCCTATTCAATCTAGCTCGCACTGGCTAAAAATCAGACATCACAATTGCATTATAGACCTCAAGTCCTTGATCCTACCTTTATCAAGAGGACAAGGTTTCTTGGGGTGACCTTGTCTCAATAATTAGGGACCAAATCCAAACCATCTAATGGCTATTTTGTGGGAGTGGGAAAAATTCTTCCACATTGACTCTCTTTGAAATTAGAAACCTAAATACTAGGGAGAGGTATAAAAGAAATCTTACCCTCCTCATTTTACATACACATCATCCTGTTAGAATACTTTTGAGATAACTGAGAGGGGGGGTGGGTGAATCAGTTATCTGCAACTTTAAATCTTTTGTACTTATTTATTCAAATTGATACAAAGTAAATACACATTTAGATAACACATTACACAACACATCAATTTGGTTATGGGGAAACCGAATGGTAAAAACCCCGGTGGGAATTAGTACCCACAAATAACTATACTATTTATAGTAATCCCTGTTAAAAGATTCTTCAACCCTGTTAGGAGTTGCACAATACAATGCAATAGTATAATTAACCTGGTTAAGGGTTGGACCCTGTTAGGAGTCTTTTACATGTAACCCTGTTAGGGGTGGAGGACTCACTGTCCAAGGACTCACTGTCCAAGTGGTGAAGGCTATAACCTTCTGGTTATTTGATACACACTGTATCAACAAGATGAACTACTGTTTGTGACACTGCTTGTCTGATCAGTTCCTTTTAGGCACCAATGCTTTAACCTCTTGTAAAGAAATATAACAATCTAATCTATATTCTGAATGCTTCAACATAAACATCTATATTATCAACATATGATAAATATAGCTTTGCTGCATCAACACTCTGCTCTGCTTTTCAATCTCTGGCTTTCGCAACTCTTCTTATCACAAATGACCTTGTATAAATACATACTCCAATTATGAGATCATGGGACCTGTTAGACAACTCTTCTTAACATCCTTGTCAACTCTACTAAGCGCGCAAGCATAATTACAACTGTGCAAGTTAATACTGAACATACGTGTCGCTTCACTAAGTCGGCTTCATCAATTTAACCATAAATTTGTAATCTTCTTGAGATATGTTTGGCGCATTTAGATTGATATAAAAAACTCATAAATAATCATGAATATACACACGCATATGCAGAAGATATGTGCAACTTAATTAACACATTGTATACGTCGGCCTTAAACTGTTAATCCTCTAGAACTGTAACCGTCAATAATAGAATTACATATCTTTACTGAAACTTCATATCTGGGTTTGCGTGTATGAACATAGAATCATAAACATGTCAAAAACATGTATCTATCCACGCTGGTCTTCATGTCATCATATGGATAAGTACATATAGAAGTACTGCTGTGTATTATATGTTGTCATCAATGACAAACATACAATCATTCAACTGTT
>MU227775.1:1681914-1699946 GCA_018584345.1 Thuja plicata
TCCATGTATTTTCATCTCTGTTTATGCATTGAGGAACCTTACATACTTGATGTGTGTGATGGAATATTGATGATGATTGATGTTTCAGGACTTGATGATGATACCCTTTGATTAACTATGCATATGATGGATACGTTGACATTATTAGGATCATTATTTATGTTCTTCTTATGATTATGATTTATGATGATTATGTTTTATGCTTATGATTTATTGTTATGATCTAACCCATGATTCAAGTGATGCTTTTGAGGATGACTTAGGATACTGATATGCTTTATGTTATAGATTTATGTGATCCCTGTAATGTGCTTGTGTGAAGAAGGATGATATCATATTACTCATTTGTGAGAGCCATATGATGTTATGATTCCCCCTTCATTGATTGTGTTAGTTGACATATTATGTGTGTGTGTTATTGTCTTGTGTAGGTAATTGTGTAGGTACATGCATTGACTCCACCTAACTTCACATGTTTGAGCATTATTTAATAATCCTTGATGGTGGTTGAATGGAGATAGCATATATGCCCATTATCCCTAGTATTTTCATCATTCTACTTAAGGAACAACCTAGATCTTGAGTTACCCTATCAGATTGTCATGGTGAAAATTCTTGATTCACCTTATTTCCTTTCTTATGTCTTGGCATGGTTTGATGTTGTTGATATTGTTTCTTTAATTATATTTAACGATGCATTTATTTTTGGATTAGAGTAAAAACACAAAGTTGTGTCACGTTTCAGGATCACTTATCAACACAACTAAATTTGAGTATTTCTAAATAAAAATTAATTTTTGTCAAACATATGGTCTAGCTAGATTCATTCTAGCTAAGCTAGACAAGTGGTTAAAATTTTCCAATTGGAAATGTCTATTAAATGCATGTTTTATACCAATTATCAAAGAAATAAAATTATTTTAGAAAATCGATGTTTCAATAACCTCCACTCTTGTTAATGATATTTTTAAAAAATATAAAAAATACCCTCTTGTAGAGCTTAGAGTCATGATTATTGTCATATAAAGTTTATAGTATTTTGATTAGAACTAATATATTATAATTTCAAAATACAAGAAGTAGGTATTTTAACATTCGAGAAGATGTTGCTTCAAATAAATAAAGATAGCATATAGGCCCATTGTCCCTAGCCTTTTCATCATTCTAGTTAAGGAACAACCTGGATCTTAAGTTACCCTATCAGATTGTCATGATGAAAAATCTTGATTCACCTTATTCCCTTTCTTATGTCTTGGCATGGTTTGAGGGTGTTGATATTGTTTCTTTAATTATATTTAACGATGCATTTATTTTTGGATTAATTTATATTTATTTATTTGTGCTATATATAATTTTATTGATTGATTTTATTTAATCATTATTATTATTTTAAATGTTACTTTTCCTTTTAATGATTAATGTCCTAGATTGACATATTTTATTACTCCCCTTTGTATGTGCATTGTGTGGTTGCCCTATTTTATAGGAGATGAAATATAAATATATTTTTGTTTATTATTATACATAATAATGAATATACATTTATATTTGTGTGTGCATATTGTTTTATTAAATAATACATAGTTTTTATGCGTGGGTAAATATTAGTCTGAGAGAATATTATATGTATTATTAAACTAAACCTTTCATTTGTTTAGTTTTGGTTGGGAATTGATTTACATTCTCGTAAAAGTTTTGGGAAGGATTTTTGTATTGTTTCTAGTTTCATTTTTTTGAGAGATTTTGCTGGAATTGAGAGAGGACTCATTTTTGAAAATATTTGGAGATGTTTTGAATTTCATTCTTGAGAGTTTTTTAATCTTTCTTGTGAGGGGTTGGAGTTGAGATTGCATTGGATTGTTGGAGTATTATTTTTGCGTTGGAGTGGAGATGTTTATGGTTTATATTTTTTGAAGATTTTTGTTGGAATATTTCTACTTTGCATAGGACTTTGGATTGCTTCTTATCTGATTCTCCTTCTTTGATCTTCATAGGACTCAAGGTAGGGATTGAATCTGTCTTAAATATTTTTGTTCATAATTTTAGAAATGTTTTTGATGTTTGAATATTAAATCAAATATATATTTAGAATTATATTGAGAATCTGAAAGTATTATTTCAATTTTATGCATTTAGCCGTATTCATTTATAGTTTTCTTAAGAATAGTTTTTGAGAAAAGGTTTTTAGTTTTCTATTCTTGCCTCTTGGGGTTAAATTTATTTGGTTTCTAGAAGGAAAATAGGGATATCCCAACTGTTTATTTTCCTAATTTTTCTTTTAGGGCCAAAATGATACCCAATTTGTAACCCTAAGTCAAGACAATCAAATGTGTTTCTTTGTTTGATTTTTTCCAGTCAATTACATTGCACAATTTAATAATAGTGTTGAATTCCCTATCAATTGCTTCAATATTTCTCAATCATTTGTGTTTCTTCATTTCTATATCAGGGTTTTGATATTTTTGATGCTTCAAAGCATACCAAAGGCTTAGGGACATGTATACACCTTTTTTTATTAGTCAATTGAGTTTGAAAAGTCAGAATGATATTGATTTCATGATTATAGGTATAATGTTCATGTTGTATTTAAATGCTTTCAGATATGCTTCTTGTTTTGGGGTTTAGGACTTGCCTCTATGAGAGGCTATATAAAAGGTTCCTAAATTATTTTCATATGATTCTATTTTTTTATGAAGGCATAAAGATATGAGTCATGTTTACATGATTTTTTATGCTCTTGTTATATTTTTTTGAGCATTAGGGGTGGGATATCTAGATGCATTATGGGTGGAGTGGCTATCAATGGGGGTCGAGGCCCTAGAGTGGCTGTTAGGGTAACTCAGTGATGAATTGAAATTAAGTAATAACCTAATAAATAAACTAGGGTAAATGTAGTGCCCACCCATAATTTACTTTACAATCTTTATGCCAGAATATTTTGGTTATTTTAATGATGATTATGCATATGTTAGGAGGATTTTACTGACCACATACTTGCATGTGTATGGTTAGCATATATGTTTGATATTGATGTGTGGCATGTATATCTTACATTTCTATATGATGTATCTAATGTGGTAGAGGAGGGAGACATAGTTACTTGCATTACAAGATCCACATGATCGACCGATCCCTATCATTGTCTATTATTTATATTATCAACATGCTCAACTTTAAGATGTAGGTTTGCAGGTATCGAGCATCGACTTCCCTGAATTGTCAGGATGAGCGTGCCCTATCGTATTATCTTAATGGTAAGAGAGGGGAGATAACATTCAGGCCTAAATCCTATCATAAGCCCTCATTTGTCTTGAAATAGTGGACAAGTATCTGGTTGACTAACTTCTTCAAATTCGTCGAGGTGACGTGAATTTGTGAACCCTTGGTTGAGCATGCTTATGTTGTTGCATCTTTTCTAAATTTTGATTTGGTCAGATTTCAGTATGCATGCATGAAGGTCAATGTGGTATTTGTCGTGTTATATGTAAAAGAGAAAGGTTAATTATAAAGTTTAAATAATTGAACCTTCTAAGAATAATAAAATATTAAATATATAGATATTTAATTAATAGAGATTAATTAAATATATATTTATTAAAAGGGATTTAATTAAAAACTTAAAGATAAAATTTGCGGATTTAATTAAATATTATGTCTAAATGAAAATTAAAAGGTATATTCAATATAGATAAATTATTAAAATGCTACAAATTTTATTCCTAATTAAAAATAATAATATGCAATGTAATTGCATTTAAATAATAATAATAATAATAATAAATTGAGTTTTAATTCTAATTAAAAAAAAAGAATTTTGTGGAGAATTAATTATTTAATTAAAAAAAATAAAAACAAAAAAATTAAAAAAAGAAAGAAAAAAGAAGAAAAGAAAGAAAGAAAGGATATTTATTTATTTATATAATATATATATACATAATTTGGGAAAAGAAAATAAATAAATAAACAATACTTACTTATTTAATATTAAAAGAAGAAAGAGAAGGGAAATTATGTATTTATTTCTTTTAAAAATAAATAAATAAGTAAATTAATTTTATTTTAAAAAAATAAGAATAAAAACAAAGAAAATATTTCTTTTATCTTTTTTTTTTCAGGGTTAAGTTTTTTAAGAAGTTGTCCTAGAAACCCTAGTTGAATAGTTTTTTTATTTTATTAGAGTTTTTTGACCATTTTGAAAGGAGGAGACAAAGATTTTTTGTTAGAACAAAAGTTTTAGGAGACAGGTTACAGGTTTTGCATGGAGATGTTCAAGTTAAAGAATATATTTTAAAGTTTGGGAGTGAAGTCCGCTTTCTTCTTCTTGTTCTTCTTGTTCTTGTTCTTGTTCTTGTTCTTGTTCTTAGCAAGTCTACCTGATGTTTTCAAGGTAGAAGATTCTGAATATTTTTACAGTTTCTGTTGGAAAGATAGTTTTCTCCGTGCTTGCTTAATTGTGATTTGATTTTGAGTTAAGATTCTTTTTATTTCTAAAATTTATACAGATGATTAGTGTGTTCTTGTGAGTTATGTTTATCGCATGTCTGGTATTTTGTGAGAATTTGTATGGAAACCCTAGGAGAGAATTATTTAAAAAAGATATATTTTTGTTGTATATCCATTAAGGTTTTACCAAATTGTACAAATTTAGTTGCATAAGCTTCAAATGTATGTAGGAATACTTGATTATGAACTACGTGTATTAAAGATACATGTATGTAAGGATATGGGTTTGAAAACATACATTTTTTGATTAGGGTTGTGAAGAGCCAGGGTAGGGAATAATTTTCATTTTAGATGTCACATTAAAAATATAAAGACACTTTAAGATACCCATTTGGATTTTATTTAACATATATCAAAATTAAATAGGGTTCCTTTGTACATAAAGGGTAAAATATTGGTTGTTATAGTGAAATTAGGCCTATTTGAGCTTGATTTTTCAACCGGGGCCTGAAAAACATTCACCCATAACTTTTTCAAATTACATAATTAGGAACTCACTTTGGTGAGATTTTGACTAATACTTTTATAAACATTTTCCGTGAATGGTATGACGATCCAACAGTTAAAACTAAAGTTATGATATTTTTACCAAAGTACTAACCTTCATTCCCGAACAGTGTTATTACAGAGATTTACTTTTTGTACACCATTTAAATGACCTTATCTTCAAGACTGGAAAGAGTAAAAAATATGTGAAATTAAATTATCTTTCTGTCTTTATAAGTTGTAGATCCGTATCACTTCATATGAGATTATACAATTCAAATTATCGACTGATGTGCATAGAGGAAGCACATGAAAACTCACTGTTATAAAGTTAAAATTGTTAATAAGTCTTATTAATTAAAAATTAATCAATTTGATAATTATTAAATAATTAGTATGACTGGTGTAAAAATTTATAATATAATTTTAAAGATCATAGTGATTCACTAAAACACCATATATGTTCCATGTGCATACTTTATGTTATTACCTAAGTCATTTACGACTTAAGAGTATTTTAATAAATATAATAATGTTATATTAATGAAGTTAAATAATATGTCAAATGCATACATGTCTTCTCTCATGTGATATTAGTGTTGTTAAGTGTCAGTGTGGGTAGGTTGTTACCCTGGGGGAGTTTTATCTTCGAACTTGTACTATCTTATGATTTTATGCCTTTTTGCTCTTTGGGTTTCATATTGTGGAAATTTCATAACCTTTTTTTATGTCACGATTGGTTCATGTGTTTTCTTGGGTACATATGTTATAGATTTCATGTGTTCCTTGAGTCCTTTATGTTTATGTTATTTTACCATAAGAGGTGACAACCAATATTGTGTTGAGTTATGATTTGTTCACTTGGTCACCTTGTTTCTTCTACTATGATTGTTCAATGTTTTGAGTGATGGTATTTTTCTATTGTGGTTTACTCCATGTTGGAGAGAGATGATTTTAATACTATTAAGGATCATTTTTTTGGTGATATGAGATTTAGAGAATTTGGTGATTGTTTATTGAGATATCCATTATGGGATGGATGACTTATTGAGATGTCTATTATGGGATGGACAATCTAGATCCTTGTATAGGATGTATTATTATTTTTTATGATCCAATGTCTTAATTGATGAATTTCATGATTTAATTCTTTACAAGAGGTATTTTATGGTTTTTTCTTCATATCTTCTTTTGGTCTTGTGGCTGAGAGCATTAGGGTAGGTTATCTAGGAGCATAGAGGGGAAGTGGCATGTAATGGGGGCTAGGGCCCTAAGAGGCTACTAGGGTAACTCATTGTAAGTGACCTAATAAGTGATAAATTAATGAAATTAATTGAGAAAAATATTAATAAGATAAATATGTGCTTTGCCCATACCTTGAGTGCATGTACAGGTTAAGGATGGGAGTGGGCGAAGATGCTTGATCGAGGTCTTGCATGGTTAGAATCCTTGTTTGTATGAAAGGATTACTGAACCACATAGAGTCACTTGGGGGCTAGGGTCTAGAGGGGATACTAGGGTAACTCAAGGGTAGACCTATGTGATGACACTTCCCTATATGCATTCTAGGTTCCTACGTAAGTATTTGGTACACTTGTTTTGTCTCTTGATCTTTCATAATTTTAACCTTGAAATCCTCTTGTTACCTTTTTATCAAGTGTACCTTTACATTAGTTTTTCTTGTTGGTTGTTTCCTATGTGCGGGCCTGTTGTTATCTCCTCAACACGGTTGGAGTGGAATTTTGGTTCCACGAGATCAGGTGGTAGTGATTCTTATTACCATTGAGATCCGAAATTCGTGACTTTTGCTTGGATGATCCTTCTTGTTCCTCATTATTGGAGACTTGATCTTATCTTTCTTATGTTGTATATTTGTTTCATTATATTATTTGTGACATTCTTGGATAGTTTATTGTACTTTATATTTGTTTTTATCACATACGATGCGAGTTGTGTAGTGGATGTTGATTTATTATGTATACCTTATGATATCAGTTGTATCTAGGTTTCATTTATGATATGATATTCTTATTATTCATTTTTATTATATAGAGATTGTATATTGTTTATTGTATTTAGTAGATTAGTTAACTTACGTAATTCTACGTCATGGAACCCTCAGGATTTGTAATCTATAAATGAGTTACATTTATGAGTATGTATTGTCTTATGTTATATTGCTTCCGCATTGTTATTCTTTATCAATTGTTAACTCTTTAAAATAAAAAAATTCATTCTGTAAACTTAGTAACATGTTTAAGGTTAACTTCTACTGGGTTCCATGGCAGGATGTTACACTTGGTATTAGAGCCTGAGTTTCTACATTGGGAACTCTGGAAGATTGTACGCCCACTAGGTGTTTAGTTGTTGACCATTGTAACTTATAACCTATTGATAACAATTTGTAAGTTGTTTAGTTACCATTGTATATGATGCATCTTACCTTAGCCACTGTCTATTGTGTTTGGGTACATTCTCTAACGCGTCTAGGATGTTTTATTCTTAGGTGTCATGAAGTAGTTATTCCCTTAAGTGTGGCTGACACTAGCTACTTTGTTATGTGCGATGTTTTATGATTTATGATTTATTTTAATTATTGATGAATTTTTTGTATTGTATTTGGGATAGCATTCAATTTTTGAATATTTTCTTATGTCTGGACTAGTCATCTAGTTCTTTTTTTGCTATCTTTTTTTGTGGCATTGGTCACACTTGATTTACTATTGAAATATCTACATAATATTTTATGATTTAATGTTGAAGTTAGTACTCTCCCATTTGGGTTTTTCATTTTAAATTTTACGGTGACTATTCTGAATGTTTGATATTGCTAGCTCAGTTTTGTGAAAAGTGGTGTTTCTATCATGTTCGTTATGGACCTCTGATAGTATGTGTAAGGGGGATATTGCAGAGAATGGTACTAAGGTGTCTTATCATAGTAGGTCAATTGGGTCAAGGACCTAAGTCCCCAATTGAATTATGCATTATATTCATAAGAGAACTATTGTAGCACCTTTATGTAAACCTTGTAATCTTTATTTGTTTGTCAGCTTCCAAGAGTAAGCCTAAATTTAGGGGGGTTGTATGTAGTGCCCACCCATAATTTACTTTTCAATCTTGATGCCAGAACATTTTGGTTATTTTCATGATGATTATGCATATGTTAGGAGGATTTTAATATGTGTATAATTAGCATATATGTTTAATATTGATGTGTGGTGTGTCTATCTTACATTTATGTATGATGTGTCTGATGTGGTAGAGGAGGGAGACGTAGTTACTTGCATTGCAAGATCTACACGATTGACTGAAACCTATCATTGTTTTTTATTTATATTATGAACATGCTCGACTTTGTGATGCAGGTTTATGGGTACCAGACATTTACTTCCCTGAATTTTCAGGATGAGCATGCCCTATCGCATTATCTCAATGATAAGAGATGGGAGATAACATTCAAGCCTAAATCCTAACATAAGCCCTCATTTATGAAATAGTGGACAAGTATCTGGTTGACTACCTTCTTCAAATTCATCAAGGTGACGTGAATTCGTGAACCCTTGTTTGAGCATGCTTATGTTGTTGCATCTTTTCTACAGTTTGATTTGGTCAGATTTCAGTATGCATGCATGAAGGTCAATGTGGTATTTTGTCGTGATGTAAGTAAAAGAGTAATTAAAAGTTAATTATAAAGTTTAAATAATTGAACCTTCTAAGAATAATAAAATATTAAATATATAGATATTTAATTAATATGGATTAATTAAATATCTATATTTATTAAAAAAGATTTAATTAAAAGCTTAAAGATAAAGTTTGAGGATTTAATTAAATATTACGTCTAAATAGAAATTAAAAGGTATATTTGTAACACCCCAAAATTGGCATCTTGCAACCCTAACCAATTTTATTGCATTTGTCATTCTTCTGGATCATCAAAGTCCTATTGTACTAGGCAATTCTTAGTTTTTGACTGACTCTACTCGACCTGAGTGTCAAATGTAGAAAATCCTAAATCTGCATTAATCATACATCATGTTTAATTCCTAAATATCTATTAGCTGAATAAACCCTATGATTGAATTAATTTAATTATAAAGTCCTAGCACTTTAATTAAATTAAATTCACCCTCTTTAGCTGAGACACATGAAAAAGGAATTAAATAATATTTAATTATTAAATAAATATCCTCATTTCAATAATTGAATTTAATTATTTAGATAATTGAGAAAAAGCAATTATGAGGTCATATTTATTTAATTAATTGAATATTTAGAGTTGAATTTCTGGCTTAGATTATGTATGTTTTTTAGCATCAACGTTTTGGATCACACTTCGTGATCCATCATCAGGATATAAGAGCAGAGAGCAATAAGGAAATTTTACATCTCCTTATTGCTCTCTGCTCTTATATCCTGATGATGGATCACGGAGTGTGATCTGAAATGTTGATGCTAAAAAACATACACAATCTAAGTCAGAAATTCAACTCTAAATTCAATGGATTGTGGAAATATGATCGATTTAATTGAATATTCTCTCAAAAATCTTATCTCTATTCAGAAATGGAAACTTTGAATTAATTGTGCTTTAAAGAGAGAGAAAACAATTAAATTCAAATAAAATAGAATTAAATAAAAAAAAAGAAAACAGTTAAAGCAGAGAGAAAACAATTTATTGTATTCTTTTGAATAAAGCTTTCTATTCTGAACTGGCTTTTCTATCTATTTTATCTCAAAGAGGAAAGTTTCTATTCTGACCATCTCTGAGTCTATAAAAGAACTCTCATTCCTCATTCAAAACCCCCGATTACTTCCTAAAACCCTTGGAGAAAATATGCATTATTAGAATACTGAATTATTGTCATGTCTCATATAGAATAATATCATTTTGCAATAGAATAGCTTCAATTTCTAGAATAATTGCATTTATCATCATGTCTTAGATTATCTTACATCTTTCAATTCTTAGTATAATCTTGCATTGTATTGCATTCATGGAGATAAATCATTCATTCCTAGATTGGTCCATGGTTGTGAGACTCTCATTCAGAGAGCAATTTCAAAAACCCCGTCTGGATAGAAGTCAACAAGTCGAATCATGCAAGCAGATAGGATGAATAATCTCATATTCATTCTTGTGTGTACTTGGTGAAGAAGGACTATGTTGAAGTGTATGGAGAATTAACAAGGCCAAATTTACCACATACAGTTTTGGCGCCCACCGTGGGGCAGGTACATTTCTGTTCTGGCCTCATTTCATTTCATCTTTTTCATTTTTTTTGCATTTTGTCCGTACTTCCGTACAAGTTCTATTCTAATTTTGCGTGAACTTTCTGTATGTCTCGCATGAACTTTCTGGTTCTTCACGTGGCATATAGAAATTCTTTGTATGATCTAGCATACTTTATCGTGCGAAATTACAGACCAGAGCTTTCAGTTTGATATTTTATTGTCTCAATTTTCTAACCATCTGCTATTTTCTAACAATTGTGTTTCTCTAATTTTATCTTTTGAAACAGCTTGACAGTGGTTTGCAGGACGCTAAGACAAAGAAAAGCCATCATAAACTTCTGACATGTTTGTTGCAGGATGCTGATACAAAGAAAGGCATTACAAACTACTAATGGGTTTATTGAAGGACGTTTGTTGAAGACCTTGCATGTTTTCAACAACTTCTTATATTTGTTTTTGGTAGTTAAAACACACTTTGGTTGGTGCTTAAAATGAATCATTGTCTTGCGTGATTCAAGTGTTTTTTAGATTGTAATCCTAAGAACTAAATGAATGTATCCTCTCCCTTGCCTTTATGGATCTTGGGTGTAACAGAAATTCATGTGATTCTTCTAGAGTGGCTACCTCCCAAGAGCTTTAGTAGAGCCGGTGAGAGTGGATGCCCAACCGGTAATAGGCTAAAGCCAAGCCCTTCTAAAGCGGTATATAAAAAATGTTATTGTGATTAATGTCACAATAGACAGGTGTGAATTCATTGTGACAACCAAAATCTCCTCCAATACCCTAGTGGTGCGTTAAAGTCCTGACATTGTTAAGGTGAAAGCCTTGCTTTGAAAGGATTGGGAGAGCCCCCTTTATTGGGAAAATGACTTGATCACAACCACCTGAACGGATGACCTTACTACAAATTGTTGTTCTAGTTTTCCAAAAACCCTCTATCTGTTGGTGTGAAAGGTCAGAGACCGACTAAGATGCCCCACATTCTTATGACTTTTAGTAGAGATAACAACCCTTTGGGAAGAAATTCCTTTGGGGTCCGAAGCTTGGTATGCCTGAGAAGTGAGTGCATATGTAAGGAGGAGCCCGTGCTTCCAAGCTTCTAAGTTATCCGCTAAGAGTAAGTGTAGCTAAAATTTGGTTCAAGTGGGGATTCAACAGATATTGTCCTGGCTATCCTAGGATTGTGATGTTCTTGTTTTGGTACTACAAACATTTTTTTTAATGTGTTTTGCGTGCGTGTATCATTTGAACAATCAAAACTATCGTCAAAACACACAAACAATCAATCTTGAACATGTCTAAAACAATCTGTAACTTGAGCTATCTGTTAGAAAACAACATGATTTCATCTTGGAAAATGCAAACTGGTCTTAACAGTTTGATTTTGTAAACATCCTTTTTTCAACATTTGCATTGTTTCACACGAAATTTCCCAATCTTCGCATCATTCAGTGAGAATCTTCACACGATATGTAGTATACTGTTGCGTGATATTTGGCAACAGTGCCATTACTCTGTCATTCTTTTATTTTATCAACTAGTGTCATTCTTCATGCGAAGTGAGCATTTCTTCACGTAGTTCGATGAGAAACTTTGCGCGACAGAGCATTTCGTCACGCGAAACTGGAGTCTTTTGTCCAAAACAGTGAGCTAAAATCTGCCAGTCAGTTGTACTTCTGTCAAATCTGGTCTCTGATATGGGTCTATTTTTCTGCCATCTATCTTCACACAGTCTGAAACTTGGTTTCTTGGGTTGAGAACTACATAATTCTTGCTTAAACTGGTCTTATCTCATGTCTTTTTGATTTATTTCATTTGTGTCGTCATGCCTTGTGTCGCAATAGTCATCTCTTGGCTTGTTTTAGCCTCATCTTAGATGATTTGCACCAAGGATATTTCACCCTTTGACACGTTCTGTGCAATTACTTTGAGACAGTTTCAAGTTTGGTCCTAGTTCACATTCTTTTTTCAAAACTTTGTATATGACTGTCACAACTCGAAGTGGCAAAATATTTCATTCAATCAATCAAGATGAATCTGTACTTTCCACACCATTGCAAGAATCAAATTAATGCTATTTTAGCTTACCGATAGCTAGATATTTGTATGCGTTACATTAGGAAATCTTGATGAAACTGTATATTTCATATTGTATTAGTAATAGTATAGTATGATAGTGTAGTATGTTTCTATCAATGCCAAAGGGAGAGATTGATGACATGTAACTGATTGAATGTTTGAAGATGTTAAGTTGATGATCATGCAAGGCATTAAATCAGTTAATGTATTGTATTGTTATTGATTTCAACTTGATATAATCTATATGGTCATGGAAATACTGCCAAAGACTTCAAAGAACCAATGAATCAAAAGCTATGCTATCAGTAATGCATATAATTCAAGTATTCACTAAGTGAATGTATACACCAACGGAGTGCACGCTGACGGTCAGAGTAAAAGAGTAGAGTCACAATGCTACCTGAAGATCTAATGCACAACATTACTGATGAGCAAAGTTACAGTGTTGCCCGATGAGAAAAACATAAAGTAACTTGATGGAAAAAATTTCAGTGTTGCCTGACAGAAAAGACAAGGATGAAGATCCTGATGACAACTGAAGTCACACTGACGGAATAGTCAATTATCACCGATGACTAACTGAAGTGTTGACCGATAGAACAAAGAGCTGAGAAATGAAAAAATGCTTAGCTGTCAAGAGCCATAAATAGACTTAACAGATACTTATCATTGTTTTAATCATCTAGATAAAGATAGAGATAAGTAATTGATTTAAAGCTGATTTATCCAGTTGGCAAGAAGATCTCTTTGAGATAAAACAAGAGTTTTCTTTAAATCTATTGGTGAGAATTGTGGATCATGCCAAGAATCAAGAAATCCAAGAAAAGGTAAATCATGTCTATATAGAGACAACCAATTTATTACGAATGGGTGTATGGGGAGAAAAAGAGAAGAGGAAAGATGCAAAAGTATTCATTCAATCTTGATCAACAAGTTGAGGAAAGAGCTATATTCTGCAGACACTGAACAGTGAGATAGCATCACAGAGAGAAAAGTGTGGAGCAAAGGTATAAAATTGATTATATTGATCAGAGAGGTAATGGAATTACAATAGATTTGAAAATCTAAAATTGAGTTGTATGTATGAATAGATCATTAGTGTTTCAGTTTAACCATTGAAGCATCAAGTCTCTTAACCGAGAAGGACTTAAAATTATTTTACTATTGAGATACATCCCAAGGAGTATCAAAAAGTTCGGTCATAAAAGTAGCATTGGATATGCCCGATACCTATTGACAGGCCAAGTGAGTGTTTGATCAAGGATGGTAGCATTAGATGCCAGATACTAGGTGACAAACTATATTTCTAATCCTCTAACAAGGTCAGACCTAACAGTATGTTTGTAACCTTTAACAGGGTTGGATCCTAACAAAGCTCACTTCAGAAGAGTGAAAATTTGTGGTACCAGTCCTTGTGGTTTTTCCCTTAACATGGTTTCCATGTTAAAATCCATGTTTTATGTGTTTACATTTTATTACTTTACTATTCTACATTTCACATATGCAATTCTGGATTTATCGGTATACTCTACATATTTACTGTGTTTCAGTAAATAGTTAATTACTTATCGATAATCATACAGAAGAGAGATTTACAAAGAAAGCTAACAAGTAGAAAATTGATATGTATACTCTACATATTTACTATTTTTCATAAATAGTTAACTGCTTATCGGTAATCATACAGAAGAGAGATTTACAAAGCAATCTGACAAGTAGAAAATTGATATAAGTAATTCAAGGCATTCATCTTGTAGGACATAAGATAAATTGAGACATAATCTGTGGTTATAAGTTTTAAGGGTTGATTTAAGGATTAAGTTTTGAGGCCACTGATTCACCCCCCCTCTCATTTATTACTAAGAGATACCTATCCATCCATGGGACATGTGAAGTTGGCATGATAAAAATTCCCTATCTTCATGAAAGGATTGTTCGGTTCCACATGATTTCTCACTTGGGGGCCAGGGTCTAGAGAGGCTACTAGGGTATCCCAAGATGGATAGCCATGTGATGACACTCTTCCTACATGTATCCTAGAATGCCCTCCATTGGATATGTGATATGCCTCTTATAGTCCTAACATTTCTTTTGTGAGTTATTTCTTTTCCTTAATGTCTTTGGAGGTTTGGTCACATCCTTGTTCTTGCTTGGGCTTTCTTTTGTGTGGGGCCTTGTGTCTATCTCCTTAGCATGGTGGGTGGACCTCAAGGTTCCACACGGCTATTTAATTGTGATCTTCCTTTATCAAGGTTTGGTGGATTGTTCATGATGCATGGATACATCCTATTTTTAGTACCTTTATTCATGTTGCTTGGAGAACTTCATTGTATATTATATTATCTCATGTAATATTGATTTAATTATATTTGATGTTGTAATTGGCTATTTTTAAAAATTTGAGAATCCAAATGTGGCTAATAATTAAATATTTAAGGCAACCTAAATCGTCACATTTATAAATTTTTTTATAAAAATATTTAAAATCACCAAATAATTTATTTTATTAAAAATTTAAGCTCAAACATTCACCACAATAATCAAAACATGATTAGATTTGTTTCGCTTAAATTTTATGAGTTATTGTAGAAATAAAAATTAATTTTCCAATAATATATCATAATTATTACTTACAGTAGGTTGTATCACCAATATTTAGTTTTTGTTACTGATTTAAAATATAGTCTAGTGATTCCCATGATGACATGTAACTGATTGAATGTTTGGCAATGTTAAGTTGAAGATAATGCAAGGCATTAAATCAGTTAATGTATTTTATTGTCATTGATGTCAACTTGATATCATCTGTATGGTCATGTACATAATGCCAAAGACTTCAGAGAATCAAAGGAACCAAGGTTATGCTTTTATCAATGCATAAAAGTCAAGTATTCACTAAGTGACAAACAACACCGATGGAGTGCACACCAATGGACAAAGCAAAGAAGAACAGTCACAGTGATACCTGATGAGTAGAAGCATAGTGGTGCCTGATGAAGCAAAACCATAGGATGCTCGATGAGAAAAGTCAGAAGGTTTCCCAGTGAGCTAGAGACAGTGTTGCCTGACAAGTAAAATTCTAATGATGCCCGACAGATGCAGATCACGAAGCTAACTGGAGTCTCACCGACGAAACTGTTCATTGTCACCGACAACTAACTACAATGGTGACCGATGGAACAGAGAGTTCAAAAAATGACAAAATATCTAGCTGGCAGAGCTAAAGATAGAATTAATTGGTTGTCTACTTTGTTTTATTCAACTAGAGATAAGTGATTGATTTAAAGATGATTTGTACAGTTGGTAAGAAGATATCTATGAGACAAATCAAGAGTTATTCTTTAAATGTAATTGGCTGGATTGTTTTTCATGCCAAGAATCAAGAATCAAGAATCAAGAAACAATGAATATCATGTCTATATAAGAGACGAGTTTAATTCATTTACAAATGGGATTAAGGGGAGTGAATAGAAAGAGGATGCTGAAGAGAAACTGATGAAGAAAAACTTCATGCAGTCCTGATCAAACAAGCTGAAGGAAGAGCTAAGGAATTCTGTAGACACCGACAAATAGTGAGCACATCATCACAGAGTATAAAGTATGGAGCACAAAGGATTGAATTGATACATTGGTCAGAGAGGTAATGTACTTAAATAAATATGAAAATCTGCAATTCAAAGTTGCAATATGAACATGTCATAGTGTTTCAGTTTAACCATTGAAGCATCAAGTCTCTTAACCGAGCATGACTTAACAGTATTCTATATATTGAGGTACATCTCAAGGAGTGCCAAAAAGGTTGATTCATGAAAGTAACATTGGACTTGCCCGATACCTATTGATAGTTTAAGAAGGAGGCTGATTCAAGGATGGTAGCAATAGATGCCCGATACTAAGTGACAACGTCTATGTATAAAATCCTCTAACAAGGTCACACTTAATAGTGTGTTTGTAACCTTTAATAGGGTTGGTTCCTAACATGGCTCACTTTAGAAGAGTGAAAATTTGGGGTACTGGTCCTAGTGGTTTTTCCCTTAACAGGGTTTTCACATTAAAAATTCATGTGTTATATGTGTATGATTCATTTCTTTACTGTTTTGTATCTTACATAGCTAACTCTGGATAGATCGGTATACTCTGCTTATTTACTGAGTTTTGGCAAATAGTTATACTACTTATCGGTAATCAAGAAAGAATAAGGATTGACAGAGAAAATTGATAGGCAGTTAATCATTATTAGTATTTCATGGCATGCATCTTGTAGGGACATAATAATCTGAGGTTTATTGATTAGTGGTTAAGTTTGAAGGATAAATTTTTGAGGCCATTGATTCAACCCCCCTCTCAGTTATTACTAATAATTGGTATCAGAGCTTGTGTGCTTAGAAAGGAAGGTTTCAAGACCTAAGTCAAGATCACAAGATGAATAGATGAGATGTGCCCAATTTGAAAAAAGACAACTTTGCTTCATGGCAAAGAAGGATAAGACTCCACTTATCAGGTATTGGTAATAATGTTAGTCAATTCCTAGATACTGGATATTTGTTTCCCATATGAGTACTGACAGTAGATCAATTGAGAGAGAAGCATGAGCACAAATGCATGATTATAGAGATTTCTTCCTCACTCTCTGATGCTGAATTTGAAGATGTCAAGGATTACAAAACTATAAAGAAGATGTGGGACAAACTGAAGCTTGTACATGGAGGTGATACAGATTTTCTGAGAGCCAAGGCAAAAATCCTTAGAGGAAAGTTTGATGATCTCAGAATGAAAGAAGGAGAAAACATCACACAGTACAACACAAAAGTCAAAGAAGTAGTCAACGCTATACGAGGAGTTGGAGGTACACTTAAAGAAGAGATAGTGGTAAGTAAAATATTAAGAACCTTACTACCTATATATGCTATTAGAGTTTCTACCATTCAAGAAAAGAGAGCAGTAGAAAATAATACAGTTACTCTTGATAGTTTAATTGGTAGACTAATTTCATTTGAGATGAATAACTTTGATAATAGTGTCTTACCAAACTTAGAGTCTGCATTTAAGTCTTCTATGAGAATAAGCAAATCAAGTCATAGACACACATCTAGAAGAGATAGTGAAAGTGAAAGTGAAGAAGAAGATCCAGATGAAATAGAAGCACTTATGGCTAGAATAATGCAAAGAGGCAAAGATAAATACAAAGGCAAGTTACCACTTGTATGATTTAATTGTAAAGAGATTGGACACTTTGCTGCAAGATGTCCTAATAGAAGAAAAGATGACAGAGTTAATGACAGATCTTTTGAGAAGAAATCTGACAGAGGTGATAAAAAGGATTACAAAAGTTACCGACAATCAAAAAGAAGAGATACCCAAGACTGCAAGGACAAAGGCAAGAAAGCCATCTACCTAGATGCTTGCAAAGATGAAGATACTGACACCGAACCTGATGAAGACATCAAAATGGTGTTTGTGGTAGTGAAAGATGATTCAGATGAAGATGAAAGGTATGTACAATCTGCACTCATATCTAAGGTTAGAAAAAATGATATCTAGATTATAGATAGTGGCTGCACTCACCACATGACCAGTGACAAAGAAAATTTTAACACTTTTAAGTATTATAATGGTGGTACAGTAAGAATGGGTAATGATACACCTTGTCCAGTTGAAGGTAAAGGAACTATAATGTTGAATAACCTGATTAAATGTGAAAATTCTTATTGGGTAAAAGGATTGAATTA